>SRPX01000060.1:0-78248 GCA_018360215.1 Claviceps spartinae
TGACGCCTGAACCCACACCGAAAACAACTGCCTTTGGCGATCGAGATGTAGGATATTCTTTGGGGAAAACTGGCTTGTATTTAGAAGAACCCGGGATTAGCCCTGCACACCCTACGGAGTAGTATGCCCAAAACTGGGACGCAGCGGTGTTAAATATAACAACATTGTACCGGTACTCTGCAAGGACCGTTCCCCCGAACACGTACGCACAAACTTACGTCACCACTGACCAGACGAGGGAAGAACCAGGTTCCCCATATTTTCCTTCGACGAGGTACATATGTACATACCTACCTACATACCTAGGTACCTATGTACACATATCTAGGTACATACCTCATGTATGTTGCATGTACATTTACATACATACATGTACATAGGTACCTTATATGTACCTAACGGAGTACACAGGCACATACAGGTTCAAGTTGCCTCTTTGATTTCAAAGTACATATAGTGCAAAAGCATATCACTCTTCTCATCGTTGTCGATGCATAGACGGAACTTGAGTTCACATGACAGGAAGGGGATCTAGGTGCCCGCATTTTGGTGGCCGCGCGGTGGTCGGCATCGGCGATGGGACGGATGATGAGTGCTGAAATATGACCGCACATGACCACAAATGACCGAGTATGACCCATGGAATGGCCGTTGGGAGAAAAGCGAGGCGACGCAAAGACGAGAAAACTTGAAGAAAGGCCATCGATCGATGTGTAGGTACGTACGCGCGCCGTCACTGGTCAGCCCACGTGTGCCCACATATCGTGATTCACAGAGCCCCTGAAGGCTGGGAGGGCTGAAGCCTGAACCTCATCCCGCAGAAAGGTGTATCGTAAAGTTTCGAAGTTAGCACCAGGCAGGGCAAACCGAGGCAAACCGCACAGTTTTCAACGGAGAGGGCTGTTTCAATTCATCTCGTCGGTGCGAGTGTCGTAATCTACAGGCCAACGCGCCTTGCACTGCTCACGAAGGGCCAAATGAAGGGGCAGCTGATTGCCGATGGCAGCGCAGAATGGCAGATTGTGGACGACAGTCATTGGAACGGCCCTGCTACATACCTACCTATCTATAGATAGGTACTCGCCACTGGCCAGATGACAGCCAAATGCGAATGCGAGATTCTGTCCAGTGTCGAGAGAACTCCCGCGCGGCGAAGCACGCCAACAAGCCGCGATTCACCGTCACAACCTAGGGCCCGTGGCCAGCATTCAGAAGTACACACATACAGTACCTATGTAGCATGCTGCAGATCGGCCTGTCGCGACTCGCCCAGGACGCCTCCAGAGTCCAGACTCGTCCGCTCTCTGATGGTTCATGTAAATGGCTATCTTCCCCGACGTTCTCGCATGCGAGCCATATCGCAGATGTGCCACACGGCTCTCTCCTCGGCCCTTTGACATTCATAGCCATCACGAAACAAAATTATCACTTCTTGGCGGACGCCATCTGAGTTCATCCTTGCAAGGTACTCCGTACATGTTGCACTGTGCGCAGATCACCCCTTCGGACGTCCCAGGCGTGATCTTATCTTCCGAATCACACGCTTTTGGCCGAGTGGCCCGAGTCCCTTTATTTAGTAAGCATTTCGTATGTACTCCGTATGAGTGGCATCAGTTCGGGATGGGATTTGAAATACATTGTATGTACAATGTACCTACCTTCAGAGCTGAATTGCTGTCTTGTGTTGCTGCCAATTGCTACCTCCACCCCACTGGGGTGCACTAACGCACTGGACCCTGAAAATCTGTGGTCCCGATTGTCTCGATCTCCTCTGATCGCTCCAACACCATGTTGGTCGTGGACATCGGGACATGGCTGTCACATCTGGGCTTCGCGGCCCGCTGGCTTCCTCATGACCATTTATCTTCTCAGTCTTCGTCGCCGTCACCAGCCATGGGGCTTAGTAATGTTCTCTCGTGTCTGGGCCACCCTCGAAACCCTCATTCCCTTGAATCTCACAATTGCCTTCCCCTCAAGCCATATCGCCACAGGCGCAAACGACATCGAATCTAAACTGCAAAGCTCGCCCGGTTATTCATCCACGCTGTCAAACTTCACCATCACTTGATTGTCACAAGCGCTACTGTCATTGCCCTTCCTCCCGCGAAATTCTCACTTGACGCCCCATTTGCCCTGCGAGATCAGTGACTGCAATCTCTGCGACCCGTATCAAGCACACGATCTTGTGTTTGCTTTGCGCCTCTATCAAGTTATTCGAGCCCGCTTGCTAACTGCGAGGCCTCCCAAACGACTTTAACACGAATGGCCAAAGCAAAAATTCCTCATTCTTCACTGAAATCTGGACTCCATCACCTCTGCCAGGAGCGGGACTCATCTGTTTGTTGCTATTGCCTAAACCCATCATCGCCTGTGGCACGATACATGCCAACCGACTGATCGGGCATTTTATCTATTGACGCGAAGAGCATCTTGCTATTCGCTCCTGATTAAATCAGCATCAGGCGTTTAGCTTTGGACGTCAGAGTTGCGGCATCTGTAAGTGCTCACGCGCATCCTACACCCTCTATGTGAGCTCTCAAAGGCCTGTCGAATTGGTTCTGTGTCATGACACCAAGTGCGCCATTGTACTGTGTCAAGACACTGGTCGATCGATCGATCATAACCGACAGTATTGTTCACCCACCCACTCGCCATCAGTTTGGCATTTGCCCGTATCAGACTCTGACTAGTACACAACCGCCCATGCAAATAGGCTGAGATATCCCTCTGGCGATCAGCACACACATCTACGTCACGCTTCCAAGGACCACTTCTACCGTCAGCTCCTACCAGCTCCTACGGGGCTTCCAGTGTCACTCGGATTCCTCGTCGTCACAGATTGATTTGAAATTCTAGAAACATGCCCGGAATATTTGTTCTTGAGCACACATCATAAGATCACCTGATTTGGACTCGTCTTTGATGAGCTGATGATGGCGTTGCATGACCAGAGCACGCAAGACATTGCGTTTCCGGCGTTGAGTTCAACTGGACAACCGCTTCCCCGACGCAGTTCGCCAGAAAAGTCGGTGACTTTGACAAATTTCAGAATTGCCCGAGATGCCTCTCTCAAAGCCAGCTCTGGCTCAACTCCAGCCAAGGACAGCAATATATCTAACTCCCCACGCCGAGACTCTTCCGGTGATAGTAACGAGACGAGCCAAAGTGACCCCAATCATTGGTTTGACCAGTCTAACGAGAACCCGACGGCCGATTTCGACAATGCTACTATGGATGGTGAGCTTCGACTCTATTTTATTTGATCCTACTTTTAGCTCAACCTACAGACTGCTGACACAGGAACGTCCTTTTAGTTGATCCTCCGTTCTTTCAAAAACAGTCTGACTCGTCAAATGAAGGCCGATCTTATACCTATCGCAACCCTGAACCTCGGCCGTGTCTCGCCACAGGCCAGAGCAGTAGTGCGGATGACTATCGAAGCGTGATTGACGACCTGACAGTTGAAATTCAAAAACTGAAGGAGGAACTGAAGAGGTACAAACAGCGAGGTCCTGATATGATGAAGAAGGACAAGTTATTTGAAATCAAATACCACGGACTCCCCAAGAGCAAACGGAGAGAACTAGAAACAACGCTTCGCGACTTTGCGGGAAGTATCGAAGGTTCCCTTAACGAAACGCCGTCGCAACGGAAAAAGTTGCTGCGACAGTCTAATCGTGATCATATGTATTCTGGTTCTGCTTTTGCATCAAAGCATGCCTCATCATCATCCGGATCTAACAACCGACCAGTCGATTCGGCTTACGCATCCATGTCGAGCGGTGCGAACTCATCTGGTACATATCCAGGGCGAACTACGACAAAGTCTACGACAACATCTCGAACCACCAACGACTTGAAGGTAGAGAGCTACCTGCGCGACATTCCGGAAGGCCTGCATCCCCGGAACATAATCTTGACGGACCGCGAAAAGAAGAAGCTTGTAGTTCGACGATTGGAACAACTCTTCACTGGAAAATTCGGTGGTCGACATGGACGTCAGCTGATGCAAAGACTACACGCTCCTGGCATGCTTGCACCGGAAATCGACACCGAACTACAGCCAAGACTTTTGAGAGAACAACAGAGTACAGTTACCGAAGGACCAGAAGCCTGTCGCGAAGCGAAGATTCTACCCCAGGATCAACACCATGGTCCATACGAGAAGAAAAACCAATCGAGAGATGCTGCGTCGACTTTCAAGTTCAATGGCGATCATACAGAGTCAGGCGCAAATGGAATCGACAGTCGCTCAGGAGCCAATACATCGCCAACGCAACCCGAAGCACTGGATCAGAGGCCGACGAGGGTCAAGGACTTGGATCCCGACCGCGTGCAAGTTCCATCCGAAAACATGGATTACATCCGACACTTGGGTCTGGTACCTCCTGAATTGCTGACCGATTCTCACAAGGACGTGCGGCCTGATGCCGATGGTTGGGTCTATCTCAATCTTTTGTGCAGCCTTGCCCAACTGCACATTGTCAACGTTACTCCGAGCTTTGTGCGTAACGCAGTTACTGAGATCAGCACAAAGTTTCAGCTTTCCCCTGACGGCCGGAAAATTCGGTGGCGCGGCTGTAGCGAGGGCACGCGGTTCTCGAGCGACAGCTCTAACAATAGCAATCAGACCACGCCGGACACCAAGGAAGCGGAATCAACGACCGTGGAGATGCTGTTCAAGCGCCAAAAGACGGACAATTCCCCCGAATACGAATCTGCAAGTCGCACGAAATTTATACCGCAAATGTCTACACCCCCTGACTGTTTCCACTACAAGCCTCTATTCGCCCGCAACAACTCTCCGAACGGTGAAACGTCGCTCAATGACACACTATCCTCTTTTGATTCCATGGAAGAGAGTAACATTGACGGCTTCAGGGAGGGATTGAGCGGCTCGCGCAAACGCCGCCACGATGGTGCTATTATCTACTACAGTGGCGCGCCGTTTTGCACCGATCTGGCGGGCGATTCTGGCGACGTATCCCCTGCAACGTACATGTCGTCCACGGGACAGGATCACCCAGAGCAAGAATGGCCGAAATTGGAGAGACCTCATGCTCATCGGACGAATTCGGGATCATCTCTGCCTATTCGACCCCTGAGCGATTGTAGTCAAGGTCGCGATTCTGTCATGAAGATGGACGTGGACGGCCCCAAGGAGGATGTCCCTGATCTGGCAACTGAATCAGAGTCGGAGTCTGGCATTTCTGAACTGGAACCTTGCTGGTCAACAAGTCAGCAATTCATGGACTTCATTCCCTTGGAGCCCTGCGGTCTGGGAGGCGTCATGCCCGACGATCACTTCATGGTGATTGTCACTACCAAGCGACACAAGGAGGAGCTGCCGTTTGGACAGCCATCGAGCACGTGCAGGATGTTGGGGACAGCCGCTAGCACGCCAGACGCCCGAATCGAGATTGAATATCTGTCAGGGAGAATTAAGCGACTGGCGCCTGTGTCTTTGCCGCCCCCGGTGATTTTTCTCCCGCCTTTCAGCAGCGACGACTCATCGAGTGTAGACGATGAAGACGCCTACGCAGATGATGAGGAGGATAGCGGTATCGAGACCTCCGTGAAGTTAATACACCGCCAAGCAAACCGCCGCCATTCTAACAGGTATGCGAATACTGAGGCCTTGAGCAGCGGAGACCAGGACTATGAGGAGCCTGGCAAGGATGTTGGTGTTAAAATAGATGATCAGATGGATGCGGATGATGATTTGCGCTCCGAGCAGCCAAGTAGTGTCGGGGCCGGTGTCGATGTCATGCTCCGAACTGCGGCTAGTTCAGTAGCAACAGCTGGAGGCCTAAGAAGCCACTACAGCAGTAGTGACGAAGCGATGTGAGAACGAACTTTACGAAATATACAGTTTGCAGTATATACCCCTTTTTGTCATGTGCAGCCATCACTTTCCAGCTCTGGTCTGAGGCAAATCATGTATAAATTATGATTGCCTAGATGGAGGCTGATGATACCGATATGGTTTGTTCTGCATTTAATTCTTTGTTTCAGCGGACTGTATGGTATTTAGAGAGGTCATGGGCTGGTCTGTACTATACTAGTGTGATATCCTCGTGTGTGCGGTTATGAAGCGGAGTAGCGAGGCAATGGCGTAAGTCGTGGGAATAGTGGCTTCGTGCTGAGGCCTTACATATCTAGACCTTTCGAGATGATGAATTGAAGTTGAGAGTCATGGTGCTCATGGCACATAATATTCAAAGAGACTGACGAGGATTCAATGAAATGGATCGCGACCGCGTGCAAGTTGCAGGTTCAGATTAATGCTTGATCGAGTTCGAACTACCTAAGGAGTATAGGCCAGACCTCTGAGTGAACATTAAAGATGTGTTACGGTGCCATTCACTAGGTATGTAGGTAGGCAGGTAGTAGACAATGCGCTCCTATATTATTGACAGTGTACAGGTAGGGACACAATAACATATGTACATAGGTACCTAATGTACCTGCATGCCCCCTGCCGCCGAACAGTGAACGTCCGTCGCCAACATGTACAGTGGCTGTACATATTATGTACCCCCCCAACAATACCTAAACCAAACGCGGAAACCTGTCAATCATCAATGGCCCATCAATGGGATGGCCATCTTTCGAACCCCACATATCCCGTCGTCCGGCCACTTGCATCTCACTCGGTTATTCAACGTCACTCCAGCTTGCATCAATTGCACCTTTGGTCTATTTAACTGAACAGCCCCGGCAGGATGATTCAGCTGCGCTCACTGCGTATGTAGAATATGCCATGATGGTCGAAACGAGGAACAGCACATGAAGGTTTTCTTTCTAATTATTTTGGAGAGTCTTGCTGAAGTTTTCAGCTGGCCTTGTCTTTGAGTGACTCCATATATTATCTGGTTTCACTGGAATATCTATTGGGCTCGCTGCTGGGTTCTTCTGCGAATGTTTTCAAAGGCTTGCGAGGGAAGTTTGACGTTATGAGGCTGTTTCGTGGGCTGATCGCGTTGGCTCTGGGGGCTGATGCGGCGAGGGAGGTGGGAGGTGTGGAAAGGAGAGAGGTGAAGAATATTGCCATCATTGGTAAGTCTGACGATATACGCCTGATTCATTCTTTCTTGGATGAGCCCTACCACTCAAATATTCCTTGGATGTCCTGTCTGTAAGACTGTAACTCAAGACTAATCTATGTACACGTCACAGGAGCTGGCGCAGCAGGCTCTTCAGCAGCCTACCATCTTCACAAATACGCCCAAGAATCCAACTTGATGCTGAATATCACGCTCTTTGAAAAGACGGACCATATCGGCGGGCGGACTCTAACCGTCAATCCCTTTGATGACCCCCAGCAGCGCGTCGAGCTGGGGGCCTCCATCTTCATCAAGGACAATCACATCATGTACAATGCCACCCAGACGTTTGGCCTTAGTCTCAGCGCGCAGGACGACGCGGTACCCACGGACTACACGGCCGTCTGGGACGGCGAGACGATTGTATTTCGCTCGGAAGAGGGGACGCCCTGGTGGTGGGATGCCGCGAAACTGTTTTTGAAGTATGGGATCGCGCCGTATAGGGCCATGCAATTGGTCAAGAGATCGGTCGCGACGTTTCTACAGTTGTACGAAGCGCCGTTGTTTCCGTTCCGTTCGTTGACACAGCGCGTATTTGAGCTGGGCTTGGTGCAGCTAACTGGGGTTACGGGCGAGGAGATTCTCCAGGAGAATAAGGCAAGTTCTGCCATGGCCCTCTTTTGCCGTAAAGAAACAACACACAAAGGAAAGAACGTGACTGACAGTTTCTGGGATTGATTACAGATTAATGTCGATTTTGTGAGGCACTTGATGCAGCCTGCCACGCGGGTGAATTATGCCTCTAATATGGCTTTTATCCATGGACTGGAGGCAGTAGTAAGACGCAGTCATTCTCCTTGTCTTCCCACTCATAGCCGTTGTCGTTGTCCTCGCGTGAAAGACTACTTGTTTGTCTTCGAGCTCTTCTGACGTTCTTTTTTTAACAGGTCTCCTTTGCCACCGACGGTGCCATCTCCATCAGCGGAGGCAACTATCAAATCTTTGAGAACATGGTCCACTGCAGCGGCGCATCCTACAGACCCAACACGACCGTCTCGACCATCAACTTCCACAAAGGCACCAACAAGCCAGACTCCATCCCGCAGTACGTACTCTCGATAAAGGACGCTTCCCCCAATGCAAAGCCGGCCAGGCTATCCACCGCATTCGACAGCGTCATCATCGCGTCTCCATGGCAATACAGCGGCATGGAAGCCAGCGAAGGCGTCATGACGCACCGTATCGACGCAATCCCGTACATGAAACTCCACGTCACCCTCTTTGCTTCTCCGTTCAAACTGCACGCACCTTACTTTGGGCTGAAACCCGGCACGGCGGCCCCAAGGAGCGTGTACACGACTTTGGGAAAGGACGAGGCCGCTCAGGCAGGTCCTAAGGGAGTTGGTCGCACGGGCTTTTATTCAATAAGCACTCTCCGAACGGTTACGAATCCCAGGACGCGCAAGGAAGAGTATCTGTACAAGATCTTTAGCGCGGAAGCCGTTAACTCGACCTTTCTGTCTGCCGTTCTCGGCAAGGATGTTCCTACGTCGATTGTCGAGGCGAATATGTCAGAGGCCGGTAGAGAGGTTGGGCCGATATCGTGGTACTATCCTCACTGGTTCTACTCATATCCGATTGCGCTCCCGCGGGTGACGTTTCAGGACCCGATCGTTGGAAGGGGCGTGTATTATACCTCCGGGATGGAGAGCTTCATCTCGACCATGGAGACCAATGCCCTCATGGGGATGAATGTTGCGCGCCTCATTGTGGATGATGTCCTGGGCACGGCTGCTGGGGGTGCGAAGGGGGGGCAGATTCGTAAGGGGCTGGGAGTGGGAGCAGGAGTGGGAGCGCGAGAGGACTTTTGGGATAGTATGGATAGTGAGATTGGGGCGAGGGTGGGCTCTTTGGGCGCAGATGAACTCTAGGAGAGTTGAGCCTGATACTGCCCTCCTCTTACTGGAGGAGAATGGATCAGAGGATGGTGACGGAGGGACTTTGGAGGTGTCATGTCCTGACGCAGTATGTGATTCGATGGACGATGGTTTGCGGTGTTATACGGAGAGGTAGGTAGTGTGTGATTGCGTAGTGACTCGTGAGGCTTGATTTGATACACGAATCAGGTTTTCCATGGAGAATTCAATTTGACAAATCATAATGCTTAACCAGAGGCCACGTTCCTGGATGATAGAGAGGGAGAAAGGGAAAAAAAGAGGAAATCGCAAAAAGAGGAAAAATCTTCCCAAATACCCAGTCGGGCCATGAATAGAACAAGACGGCATGTGATAATGCCTTGCTCCTACTACATAAGCCAGTAGCGGTGTCCTTGTTGTCTCAACATAACTGACATATGGGTACTCATCAAGGCATCACTGCCATCGATAGTCCATCGGTCCAAAGTGCTGTTGAGTAAAGAGTGTGAAGAAAGATACCTATCTACAGCGACGACTCTTAGTGCAATAAGAGGAGCGCCACAGCCTGGCGGAGCCTTGGAGTCTGGACTCTGGAATTTGAAAGGGCCAAAGCTGGAGAATGCCCCACAGCGGGGAACTAAAATTAGGTACCTCCTACTACCACTGAGGCCACCGCACAGTTGCATTGATTGTCTTCTTTCGGCGTCGCTGTTGTTTGTTGTCGTCGCAATTATTTACTTAGACTCGTTCCCACCCATCAAAATCTGACACCACGCGCAGCATTCTAATTTCTCACTGTCTTCCGACTGACAACATTCTCGAGCAACTCGATTACTTGGCTGCCAGTCTCTCGACGTCCATCCCCCCGACTCTACCAGCGCCCGCGTTCCTCACCATCGCGCACACCCTCGAGTCGATCCGATCCGGAACTCATAGTTTGCGCCTCCCGTCACAGGAGGGGTTGCTGCTGTGTCGTTACGCGTGTCGCTGCTGCAGCCCAGACACACTCGATACGTCGGTTGAATAAGAAGACAGGATGTTTGTTTTAAGAAATGGTGAGTCATGTCCTTGGTTCGGCCTCCTATGCTCTCTTTTTTTACTTGGGGGGTATTTGGACGGCTTTTTCCCTTCATTTTTTGGCGTTTCCATCACATGGTGTTTGCCCCTCTTTCATTAGCTGGTCAAGTATCGAATACCTGCTGGTTGCCTGCCGCCTCACAGCCTGCTTCGACCCCGCCAGCCTTCCTCCGTGACGTCAAGAAATACTGCTTTTGCTGAAACAAGCTTCTGCGCTATCTATCACACAATTTTTCGCTAACATCTTCGTGCGCCCCACAGTCGGCAAGCTGATATTCGGCTCCAGCGTCCAAGAAGCACTCATTGAGCTGCCGCAGGGCCAGCTTTATCTCGTCCGACCCCTCTCCCCCAAGGGCTACTCGGAGCTCATCTTCAAAGACTCCGCGATTCGCATTCGGCGAACCAACCAGGAATTTCATTACCAGCTTGTTGTGCAGCGTGTGTTTGAGGAAGGTGAGGCAGAACTGCTCGCAGAGGAAGAAGGAGACGACGCCGAAATCGACGCCCTCGCCGCCGAGCGCGACGAAAAGACTTTTTTGCTTGACGAGGCACTCCACTTTCGCGTCGAGGCGAGAGAAGGAGGAGAGACAATCTTTGCGTGGAACGACCTAAGCGGAGATAACGGTGACCTGTACGAATTCGTCTGCGACGCCCAAGCATCCACGGACCAGGTAGAAGACTTTGTTCAGGTTGCTCGACAGTGTCAGTACGAGCGCAAGTACCGCAAGCCTCACATTACCGCCTCCGACGAAGACTACGAGCAATTCGAGTTTCACGACGAGAACCCCATTCCGCCTGCGAGCCCCTTGCACAGCCCTGTGCTGCCGCGCTCCATTGACTCTATTGACGAAATATACATCAAGGCAACCAAGGCAGCCAAGGCCGCCAAGGCGAACAAGGAAGCCATGGCAACGCACCGAGAGCGTCTCCTTTCCGCAGAGGAGGAAGAGGAGGAAGAGGAGGAAGAGGAGGAGGAGGCCCCTGAGCCTCAAAATGACACACCTGAGCAGTCCATTTCGCAGCCACCCCCGGTCGAGTCTGCGCCAGAAGCCTTGGAGATTTATGCCGCTTTGCCTGCCGAGCTGCATGTCTTCGACCCTCAGCCAGGCCACTTTGTGCTCGTCGACGACTCTGTCATTGCTACTGTCTCGGAGGTCGGCCAGTGGCAGTATTGGCTGCAGATTGAGAACCAGCAAAAGGCATGGCTAGGCACCTCGGTCGTTCCGGAATTCAACCCTGTCTTTGACTTTGAATATTTGTCCTTTGTATTCAACCACTACAGCAGTGACGGAACTGCCAGGTCATGGCTGCTCCGATTCAAAGACCAGCCTACGCTGGAGAAGTTCCAGGAGGCTGTGATGCAGGCCATTTGGGAGAGGCTCAACGAAACAAAGTGGGCCAAGACGCAACAAAAAGAGCGTGATTATGTTCTCGATGCCTTTAATGACCTGACTATGGAGGACGCTCCGTCTCTGGACGCCGTTCGAGAGGAGGAGGAGGAAGAAGAAGAAGAAGAAGAAGAAGAGGAAGAAGAGGACCAGGGCTGGCGCCGCAATGATGACTACGACTCTGAAGAGGATGAAGCAGCTGCGGACAACAAGAGAGACGGCGAAGTCAACTCCCAGCTGGCCGTTGGCTACAAGCACGATCGGTCGTTTGTCGTTCGCGGCTCCAAGATTGGTGTATTCTCCCACACAGCGGACAACCGACTGAAGTTCAACACCAACATCTCCAAGGTCACCACGCCCAGTGGCAAATTAATGAGCCCTAAGAAGGTCATGCTGCACAGCGAAGATCGAGACCTCATTATTCAAAACGGTGTCGACGCCAACAAACTCTACCGCATGGACATTGAGTACGGAAAAGTCGTGGACGAGTGGAAAGTACACGACGATATCCCCGTCGTCACCTTTGCTCCCGAAAACAAATTCGCCCAAATGACATCCGAGCAGACCTTCCTCGGCGTCTCCCGCAATGCACTATACCGCGTCGATCCTCGTCTTTCCGGCAACAAGCTCGTCGACAGCGACATGAAGCAGTACGCCACTAAGACAGATTTCTCCGCCCTAGCCACCACCGAAAAGGGCTACATCGCCGTCGCAAGCAACAAGGGCGACATTCGACTCTTTGATCGTCTCGGTATCCGCGCCAAGATGCAACTTCCCGCTTTGGGAGACCCCATCATCGGCATGGACGTATCTGCCGACGGGCGCTGGGTCCTCGGCACCACCAAGAACTATATCCTACTTCTCGACGTGCAGCAAAAGGGTGGCAAAAACGACGGCGAAGTCGGCTTCAAGAAGGGATTTGCCGCCGACGCGAAACCCCGTCCTCGGCGCTTGGCTCTCACGCCAGAACATGTCGCGCAGGTACACCACGAGACTGGGAAGCCTGTGTCTTTTACGCCTGCCAAGTTCAATACGGGAGAAGGGGCCGAGGAGAAGAGCATCATTACGGCGACGGGGCCGTACATTGTTGAGTGGGATCTGAAGAAGGTCCTGCGGGGGGCAAAGGCTGGGGCGGCTTACAAGATCAAGCGGTACCAGGATGAGGTCAAGGCGGATGACTTCAAGTTTGGATCGGATAAGAATGTAATTGTGGCGTTGCCGAATGAAGTGAACATGGTGGCGAAGCAGAGTCTGCGGAAGCCTACGAGGGAGAGTATCATGGGAGGGGTGCGGTTGAGTAGTGGTGGTGGTGGGAGGAGTAGCGGGGGACGGATTGGGAATGCGCAGAGTGGGAGGTATAAACTTGGGAGGGATGATATTGTCGATTCGCCGTATTGAGGATGCTCAGGATAGGAGGTGAACGGGTTCGCGAGATTGTGTATGAAGGGGGACGGTGCCAGGGTGGAGGGTAGGACACAGAAACAGCGAGAAGCTAGGTTCGAAGGCTGCCTTTATATCTTTACGTGGGTTATTTTGTGCCTGTGTGTCGTTCCTTTGCTCTTGACGTGTTGGTGCATACATGTATGTATGCTTGCGCTTGCGTATTGATACTCAGAACGGCGCAGTAGGTATCGATACCAAGTTCCAACTGGAGCCATCTCGTGGCCTATTTACACGTATCTTTCCAAACGCATTACCTAGCTACCAGCTACTATGAGTCATAGAGTGCTGCTTGTTGAGCACAATGGTACAAGCCATCATAATCATATACCGGACTACGGGCTGGTAAAGCTGCATTCGTTTTTCGATTTTTCCAAGGTCTTCTTTCTTATTCTGCAGAGTTTCTAGTAGATGCATCACACTTTTTCGTTCCCGGCTTAGCCATCATCCGTCGCCACCCATCTCTCGCACACTCTGCGATAAGACCAGTCGAGACTCGAGGGATCGAAACAAAGACACTCGCTACAATTGGACTATCAAGATTCATAAATGATAGAAAGAAAAAGAAATGGCAATGAAACAAAAGGGCGGCATGAGGGGTGTCGTAGGTTGCTATATAAGTGTTTGCGAGCAAAGACTCCATTCTGCTGCCAGAGTAACGAAATTAATGAAGGAGTAGGAGAAAGAGAAAAACAAGGAGGTAGATCAGGAGAAAGAAGCTTGAATAATGGTCCATCATCCCACCCATAGCGTGGTTCATCTAGCATAAAATACGACCACGCCATCGCTTCTATGGTTCAAAAAACTCGAAAAGAAGGAACACATCTGGCGAGCAGATATGGTAACAGCCTACAGGCCAAGGCCAAGGCTGCAGACACTACTGCTCTTGCATTGGAGATACAGCTTCATTGTCTTGTTGTCTGGCAGCCTCCATCTCCGTATCCGATACATTCCGCAGTGTCTTGGTCTTGGTTTGCGCCGTGGAGGAGTCGAGCCGGTTCATTTCTGACACGAAGCTGGTGCCCCACCATGAGCTGGTGTACTTGAAGACGTAGCGCTCGAGTTTCTTGTAGTTAATGGCGCGTTGCTCAGGACTCATGGTGACGGCATCGTGGAGAGCGTTGGCGAGCTCTTCCGTGTTCCAGGGGTTGACAATGAGACTGCCGTTGAGCGACTGCGCAGCTCCTGTGAACTCACTGAGGATCATGACGCCGTGTCGCTCCCGCTGCGTGGCAATGTACTCGTACGACACGAGGTTCATGCCGTCACGGGTGGAGGATACCAGACAAACGTCTGAAACGGCGTAGAGCGCGGTGAGTTCCTCAAACGGGACGGATTGATGCAGGAAGTGTATGGGCATGAATTCAATAGTGCCGAATTTGCCGTTGATACGTCCAACGAGCTCGTTGACTACGGCGCGCAAATTCTGGTATTCTTCCACGTCCTGTCGAGACGGAACCGCCACCTGGACCAGAACAATCTTGCCGATCCATTCTGGATGCTCTGTCAAAAACACCTCTAGCGCGTGCAGCTTTTGCGGTACCCCCTTGATGTAATCCAGACGGTCGACTCCGACAATGAGCTTGACGCCCTCAAACTTGCGTTTCAATGTGGCGATGCGGTCCTGCACAGACGGCTTCTTCAACTCGTCGACGAATTTGTCCGGGTCGATTCCAATGGGGAATGCACCAATGGTGACAAATCTGCCGTTCCAGTCGACGCCGTTGGGCGTAGTGTGCGTGCCCAAGATGCGAGAGCAACTGCTCAGGAAGTGGCGCGCATAGTCGTAGGTGTGGAATCCGATCAAATCACAGTCGAGGAGACCGCGAAGGAGCGCCTCTCGGACGGGCAGAATTCGGTATATTTCGCTGCTCGGGAACGGTGTATGGAGGAAGAAGCCAATCTTGACCTTCTTCTTGGTCTTTGCAATCTCCTCTCGCAGCATTTGTGGCAGAAGCATGAGATGGTAGTCGTGCACCCATATCAAGTCGCCGTCTTGGACATCTTTGATGACCGTCTGGGCAAACAGATGGTTGACTTCTTGATACGCAGCCCAAGCAGACTCGTCGAATGTGATTTTGCCAGGATGGTAGTGGAAGAGCGGCCAGAGAATAGAGTCTAGAGAAAGGAGGAAATTGGTGAGCATAAGGTTTCGTTTGCAAAAAGCAGGTGGGAAACGTACTCGCAAATCCATTGTAGTGCCTGTCGGCGAGCTCATCGTCGATAAAGACTGGGTGCGCGCCGTACTCGTCCTTCAGACGCTGCTTCATGCCATCTACTTCGTTGACTGGAACTTCCAGTCCGGGCCACCCGTACCACTGAAAGCTGGTCGTTTTGCTAAGGCCACTGAGGCCGGTGACAAGGCCACCCGAAGACATGGAGAATGTGTAGCTGCCATCGTCGGACCGCTTGATAGTGATGGGCAGTCTGTTGGATAGGAGTAGTAGACGACCCTGGACTACAGGCGCATGGCCATCGACAACGCCTTCATCATTCGCCATGTTGAGGTTCGTTCGACGTGTGACCTGGAAGTTGGTCGCCACAGATTGGTGAAGCTATCCTTGGGCTTGTCTTGACTTCACAGCAGTGAGTAGAGTGAGTCGCGCGAGGACTTAGTCGACAGATGAAGCGAGGTAGGTAGCTAGCTTATGGTCTCACGACGAGGAAGTGGGGAGAAGATGTCTAGAAGTCGCTGCGTCGAAGTGAATGGTGGGGTTCAGAGTCGATACAACAAGGCTTGTCTTTGTATGTATTCGTTTGTGTTCGGGTAACCTCTTCGACGGGTAGAAGGGATTCTTTTAGATTCGAAGACCGCAATTCGATGCTATGACTCTGACGTAATAATTGCAACAGCTGCAATAACCTGAATAAACCTTGGTTGCAGAGAACGACGTCTTTCTGATGTAATGAGTTGGCTGACGTGAAGTGAACGCCCAACAGGATGAGGTCAATCAAGGCAATGGGCCAAACCGGGTTGGGTTGCAACTTGCAAGTGCAACGGCGTGCCCACGGCCCCACGTTACGGCGAAAGCAGTTGACTGCTCCGCCGCCGCCCGTCATCTTCCCCACTTTTCCCACTTGCGAATGATTGACTTCTGTCCTATCGATAAGGCGACTACGCTCAACGCTCCAAATTTTTGGATATTCGCGCGCCGCGAAGTGTATCGGCCCCTTCCCTTCGATGGACAGAGAGGGAGACTACAGCGAAACCATGGAGACGCCGCTCGAATTCAAAGACTTGCAAGAGCGCATTCAAAAGTCGCTCGTCTCTGCAGTCAAGAACGTCAATCGCATTGCCGCCGAGGATCTCAGCTTCCAGCGAACCGTCAACCCCGATGTGGCCGAGCACATTGACGAGAAAGCCGCTCGAGTCCTCGATTTATCGGCACAGCTCCTTGGGTCGGCGGCAAAGGCGTGTGGCGTCAAAGCCCCGACGCTCGAAGATGCTGAAGATATTGATATGAGCTGGCAAGCCATCGTAGACGTGGTCGACTCGGTTTTGGAAAAGGCCGATACAGCCCTAGACGAATACACTGGCTTAATCAAAAGAAGAGAACCACCAAGTGCGGATTCCGTAAGATATATAACTGTCGATTGAAAGCTACAAGCCATGCCAGTGTTTACAAAGTTTTCTAAAGGCCCCGAAGTCCAAGCGAACGAAGTCGACTGCCAAAGTCATCCGCAACGCCAATATCACCAAACCACAGCTCTTGTTCGAGCGCAAGCCAGACAACTCTCCTAGCGGACCATGGAAGCCATTTATCACCAACAAGCCACATGCAAAAGTAGCGCTAGAAGAGAGTCTCGTCACATTCAACGACCAAGAGAATCTCCCGCAGTTGGTCCTGTCCTTTTAGCGCCTGGGCAGCCTTCCCGCTAACAAGCTCACAGTTACAAGCATCCATACGAGACAGAAATCTCCCAGATGAAGTATCCACGACGAGCGTTCGAAAAGCGAGACCCAATTCCCTCACAAGAAGCCGAATCGACGCAAGCGATTTGGGTCGATACGTTGGAAGGAGTCAAGGCAATGCTGCAAGAACTGAAGAAAGCCAAGGAAATCGCTGTAGATTTGGAGCATCACGACTTTCGTACGTATACGGGACTCGTGTGTTTGATGCAAGTGAGCACCAGAGACAAGGACTGGATCGTGGATACTTTGCAGCCCTGGCGCCATGAGCTCGAGATTCTCAACGAAGTCTTTGCAGATCCTCATATCATCAAGGTAAAGCCACTCATTCCTTAGCACTTCTGTGTGGCGTGCTGCAACTAACACGACAGCACTAGGTTTTCCATGGAGCATACATGGATATGGTTTGGCTTCAAAGGGATCTTGGTCTATACATCAATGGCCTGTTCGACACGTACTTCGCTTGCGATATCTTGAACTATCCTGGCAAAAGTCTAGCCTTCCTTCTTTCCAAATTTGTCGACTTTGACGCCGATAAGCAGTACCAATTAGCAGACTGGAGGATAAGGTGCGCATCCTCTTAGTAATACTTCGGAGATCCTTGACTTTCTCATCCAACTAACACTTTTTTTCAGACCCATTCCAGAAGAAATGCTTTACTATGCCCGCTCCGACACCCATTACCTCCTTTACATTTACGATCGCGTTCGCAACGAGTTAGTTGATAGGTCCGATCGAAGCGACCCAGAGACAGACTTGATCAACAGCGCGTTGGAAAGATCAAGAGAACTGTCGCTCTCCCGATACGACCATCCAGACTATAGTGAAGCCACAGGTGAGGGGTCGCGAGGATGGTACAATCATATCATGAGACAAGGTCACCTCGCTTTGAACAGTGAGCAGTTTGCAGTCTTCAGAGCATTATGGAGGTGGCGTGACGACACTGCTCGGAAAGAAGATGAGAGCCCCAATTTCGTTCTCGGAACATCTAACGTGTTCGAAATCGCCCGCGTGAACCCTCCTGATGCCAAGGCTCTTCACAGCCTGCTCCCCTTGACGGCACCCCTGGCCAGAGCACGCTTGAACGACATCTGGAGTCGGCTACAAGATGAGAAGGTGCGCGGTGGCCCAAATCTACTGCAATTCTTCATGTCGTTATCACCCGATGCTCAGATGAAGAAAAGCTCGGTGAAACCACTCAAAGAAAAGTCGCCGCTGCCGTTTTCTGAGGGCGCAGAGGTCTCAGTAGACAGGATGCCCAAGTCGAAGCTCTTTGGCAACATGCCACTCAGTTCACGATGGGAAGAGCCGACAAATGTTTCAACAAATCTCGAAGAAAGCATACCATTCCCATGGCAACGTTTTGTTGAGAATTTTGCGGTCGTGGCCGAAGCTTCTGATGAGCAGGACAAAGACCAAATTATGCAGGAGGCTCCGCCAATTGCCGAACCATCGGCGAAGAACGAAGAAGTGCTACAAGATCTTGACGAAGAGTTCACCCTCCGAAGAGGCAGAAAGAGAAAGTCTGAGACAGATCCAGACGAGGATGCGACATCATCTTCAGAGGACGACGACGACGACGAGCCACAAGAAGACGCGCCAGTCCAGAGCAGCGCCATCCCGGCCGCCGACATAAACGACGTCATTGCGATCGAAGAACGGGTCGAGAAGAAGAGCAAAAAGCAGCGCAAGCTGGAACGCAAGCAACGGCGAGAAGAAGCTCAGGCAGAAGAAGAAGACGGAGGAGGACTAGAACGATATAAAAAGCGCCATGCCAAGCTTACCCGAAAAGCCAAGAAGCAGAAAAAGATGACGCCGGAAGCAGACGACCAGAAGAAGTATCAAGCCGTGCCGTTTGATTACAGCACAGCAGCAACAGTCATGCACGCTGGCAAAAACAAGACACAACAAGCCCGGGAGCCGAAGAAGGTGTTTGATCCGTATTCAAAGACAGCTGATGATGGGATCAAGGGTGCGAGGAAAATGCCGCCAGTCAGGGGGGAGAGGAGCGCGACGTTTAAGAAATGAGAAGGTCTTTCGGCGCAAAAGATGTGGTCTCTTAGGAAATTTGTTAGAGGTCGTTCAACTCAGATCACTCTTATTACTTCAAGTACATACAGTATTGTTCACGACTGGGCCACTTACTTACAGAAATCAGTCTGTCTGTGTGTTGTCTTGCGTACGTGACTGGACTTTGGAGACGAAGGCCGGCTATAGCAGGCCATGTAACCGCGATGTATGTATGTGACAGCTTTACAAGGGACCGGACTTGTGTGTCTGTGACAAGACCCTTTACGCAGTTTGTCTGTGCCCGCCAAGGAAGCGGTCCTCTCACCTGGACAGGGCTTCCTTTCTCATAATCTTCCGCCTAGGGACCCATGGCCAAGCGCATCTTTGATTCTACGCTTTAACAATTCTCACGTGCTATTCATAGACTTGAGTCAATTTGATATCTTTCTGATCCACGGCTTGTACCTAGATTTTTGCCAACGTAGTCTTCTTGGCGCCGTCATACACCATGCTTTCTATCTTCGAAATCTGATCGACTTGGAGGGGTAAAGAGGCAAGAGCAGGGTATGACTGAGAGGGGATGTATTCGGAAGCTTGTGGCCTGTAGTCGATAGGAGAAAGGGAGGGAGGCCATTTCCCGTCTTACGCGCTGCGCGCATCTTGCACCAAGCAAGAAATAGCTGATGACGCCATTGAAATGAAGGGAGGGTGCCACTCTTGGGGGATCTGGGGGCTATGGAGAGATGGGTGAACGGGAAGATGGGAGTATGGGAGTCACGTATCAGCATGCGGGAGGTATCATTCGCGCTGTGAATTAGTTCGAGGAGTTATATCTGGTTCCTACGATTGATGGTATCTGTGGACGACAGACGCGCTGGGTGGTGCTGGAGGGCATCCGGGTTTGAAGCACGTTTCTTCATCGGGCGTTGAAACTAGGAAGGGCGAATGTAGATGTAGAGTACCAGGTCTCTCAAGTTAGATTTTGAGACACAGGAAACACAACACAGCCAGCTTTTCAAGCCATCACATCGATCCCGCGTGGACATTATGACGTGTTTGTTGAACAAAGGAGAAAAAACTCTTCATTTGTCGAAGAGTCGAGATGAAGGATGTTTTTTATTTTACAAGTCGATTCCGGGGAGGAACCGCGCCGAAAGTAAAGGCCGGCTCTATCACAAAGAGACGTTCCTTTGCTTCGACGTCGCTCTCAATTTCTTGCCTCTATAATGCAATCCCCTCTTTTGATATCACATCGATTCGCGGCCATGGCTCATTTGCTAACCACTCTCCCACTTCATGTGAAGTCATCGAAATTTCAACACCAGTTATTACAGCTCCGCGAGGTTGCAGAAGCGTTCTCCATTGCATTGAAAATTTAAGTCTGGCCGATATATTAGTTTCACCGCGCATGAGGGCGTACGATGCCGTAAGAGGTAGGACTAGACATTGACGTACAAACTTGGCCATGAGGGCAACCATGAGATCGAAGAGACCGATGGCCTCGACGAAAGCGAAACCCAGAATGGCGTACGAGAAGAGCTGGCCACGGAGAGCAGGGTTGCGGGCAACACCGTTCAGGAGAGCGGCGAAGACGAGACCGATACCAATACCGGCACCAGTCAGACCAATGACGGCAGAGCCCATACCCAAGTTCTTGGAGGCCTCAACCATAGCCTGAGCAATCTCGTTAGAGTAGGCACGGCGCTGGACCTGGAAGGCGTTTCGGGAGGTGGCCTTGAGCACTGAAGAGGCCTGCTGGCGCTTCAGGGTCTGCAGAGGGCTGGCAGAGTCTTCAAGCCAACGATTAGCTTCCTGCAAGATTCAATTGGATGGGCAGTGGGCCGATTTTGAGGCCCGTGGTGGATGCTACGATGGCGAGAAAGGATTTTCACGACGTTGGCTCGGCTCGGGGTGCTTACTGGTCATCATGGTGCGCTTGCCGGCAGCAGCGACATTGGCACGGATGGCAGGGCGAGCAGCCTTGGTGGCCATCTGGGTGGCCAGACGAGAGGCGAGAACACGGGTGGCGGCCATTGTGATGATGGTTGTGAGGGGAGAGTGTGGTGTTGAGGGAGAATTGACTGGCGAAAATGAGGGTGTGAAAATGAGAGAGAGCTGGAGGAAGGGGAGAATGGAAGAGAAGGAAAAGATTGGGGCTGGGAATGGCTCCACAGTCCACTGGAGCGAATGGGGGCCAGGGGGTGAGGGCCAGCCGGGGCAACGGGGGACAAGTTGGTGAAGGCTTGAAGCCAGAAGTCTGAGGCAGCCATATTTCCAAATTCCCACAGACGAATGTGGCCTCACACAATCACGTGACATAGAGGACACGGTCCCGGGGGAAGCCGGGCCTGAGGCATTTTCAGTTCTCTGTTCTCTTACACTATGTATTTTATTATTGCACTTGGTACGCTGAGAAGGGAGCAGTCTTTTGTTGCCCATATGTACGCTATGATGAGACTCTTTGGCAAGGAAAGGCAAGAAGACTGGTGGCAGAATCACGAAGGTCTATGTTCGTCGACTCGGTCCCCTCCCTTTTCTACGAGTGTACAGTGGTAATACTAAGAGAGAAAACGTGGGGTTTTACTTTGATCACGAGTTGTTGTTCGCCTCGAAAGAGGGTTTGAAGTGTGTTTTAAGCGGAGTAAGAGAAGACGCGCCAAATACAATTGTCAATGATACATTAGATACCTACATACATATGTGGATGTTGCCGGTCTGCTCGACGCGCCTAAGGCATGGTCTCATGAATCATCGACGCGCGCCTTGACATCCCCATTGCGGATTTCTGCATGACTCGTGTGGAACATCTTCATTTGCAACCGTTCCAGGCGCGCCTTCGATCGCGTGTACACGCCGACAATTGCAAAGAGAATGAGCCTTTCGCGTCCGATCTCAAAGCTGAGAGATGTGTTTTCAACGGTACACAAGGGCTGGAAAACGAACCCGAATCCGTACACTACGGGAGTTTGATATGTAGTGCGAAGGATGCACCTACTACGACGCATCCGGCCGAAATGAGGAGTGTACTTCGTACAAGAAATGCAAATTTTGATTTTTCTGTCTACCTCCTATTGACAACAGAGGCACATAGCTCAAGTACAGAGGGTGTTATTGTGCATTACATAGGTACCTACATATCATGAAACTGGTGACAATACGCGGCGGGGAGTCGAGTTCCTTTTCTACACGAGGAACGGTCCAAAAGACCACGACGGGTAATAACGCGCCACCATGACCAGGCCAGCATAAAAGTGGAAACAACATTGTTCAGGACGTGCAACACTGCAAACCCAAAAATTGCCAAACGCAGTTGATAGTATGTATGGGATTGGGTAATCATGTAGGCTCCTTACAGCAAAAGAAGAAGCTAGTTTCCAGAAGACACTACCTATCGACACGCAACAGCAGCAGCAGAGTGCACTAGAGTTGTGGAAATCATGACATGTACAAGATCACGACGAGACAGATCGACACGGCAACTGGGAGCAAAACGCTTCAACAGCGCAGCGACATGAAAAGCCCTTTCTGTTGTAAAGTTTCCTCCCACATCCCACGTAAATAGCATGCTGTTCGCGCGCACATGCATATGTCTTGGCTCCTGAGCGCGCACCTCCACAACCTCGTTGTCCCGGCGCGTGCATTCCTTTCATGATCACGATGCCCTCACTTCACGTCGACTCGACCACGTGCTTCGCACTATCTGCATCGCCCTCCCCCGCAGTCTTGACCGCATAGCCCGCCGCAAAGCCCTCAGGGTCGCACATTCTCTCCAGGCTAATTCGATGCATCGCCACATACCGACGCACAGCTTCTTTGTCGATTCGCACTCGCGGAACCAGCTTCCTTGGCGAGACCACTGCGTCTACAACCTTGTTCTTC
Organism: Claviceps spartinae; assembly: GCA_018360215.1. Taxonomy (NCBI): domain Eukaryota; kingdom Fungi; phylum Ascomycota; class Sordariomycetes; order Hypocreales; family Clavicipitaceae; genus Claviceps; species Claviceps spartinae. The sequence continues at coordinate 22,667 of SRPX01000060.1, forward strand.
GTGGTGGGTTTGCTGCCGCTGCCATTATCCTCTGATAACCTGGAACCCGCGTCTTGTGTCTGGCCGTCCATGTCAGCGAGGTCTAACCTCTGTGCGTCATCTGGCATCTCGCCATCGTCGCTATTCTCACTGTCGTCTAGCTTCTGGGGCTTCCCGTAGCCCATGCCTGCATCCTCGACTATGCCCATGTCTCGGAGCACGGATAGGCAATCCTCAACGGCGATCCACGTGCTCTGGCTGCAGTCGTTGACATCGACGATGAGTTCCTGCGCGGGCCCAATGGCACCCTGCGATTGCCCTTGCGTCGGTGTTTGCGTCTCCGGGTGGGCCGTGTTGCTCTCGAGGCCGAGCAACCACCGTGAGATTTCTCCTGACCAGAACCTCTTGTAGCCCTTCTTGCCGAGGTCTGAAATCGGCTTTTCTGGCCCTCCAAGAATGCCCTCCCGCCTTGAGATCTCGTAGGAGGCTCCCATGAGCAACGCTCCGAGGCCCTTGCGCTGCCATGGGGGAAAAACCAATATGCATGCTAGGTTGTTGTTGTCCCAGGACATTTTTTCCTTGGAGAAAAAGCCTGTCACTTGTGGTGCTTGCTTCGGCATGGGATCCGTTTCAGGGACCGGAGGCGTATCGGGTGGGGTGTACACGAGCAGGAAATAGTTGAAGCCGCTGACATCGAAAAAGACGGATTTGTTGTCGAGGAAGAGCTTGGCAAATAGTGATAGGTTCTGGCAAAAGAGCTGCAGGAAAAACGTCAGTACATGAAATGATAGAACCAGTCAACGAGATCAGTCAAAACTTTCGTCACTGGTGTGAAATCAAGACCAAGGCAGCACTTACGCCATTCTTTTCCCCATCTACTTCCCAAATGCTCCATTCGCCTTCATCCTCCACGATCTCCTCTGTATACCGCGTACACCCATCCCCTCGCCGTCGTTTAGTCCCTGGACCCTTGCCACCTTCTTGTGCAGTCAAGACCTTTCTCCGGCCACGAGGATGCGTGTATATCTTCTTTCCCGGGATAGTTCGGCTTCTTTCGCAAATCCGAACATGTCCCCGCCAGGCCAACAGTTCCTTGGCATATTTAAAACAGCCGGGGCACACGTATAATCTCTCTAGCATGGGCTGTACGTCTTTCTCTTTTCTGGGGTTCTTGTTGCTCGAATCTTGACTACCGTCCTTACTACCGCCGCTGCTGGTGGCATTGCCCGAGGTGTCGCCCAAGAGTTCCTTTCCATAATAGCTGGGATACCAGGTTCGGAAGCACAGATTTCCCAACACGACTTTATCAATATTGCGGTCTGCTCCAGAAGGCCCTGGTTCGCTCACGGCAAGAGCAGGAGGCTTTGGTGGCGGGACTGGGGTGACGACTGGCGGTGCTGGGCGGCGTTCCGACCGAGGTGGCAATGCAGAAGGACCATGGGGCCTCAGCAAGGACGACTGCAGCGTACGCCCTGGTAAGGGAGATTGCGGCACATGATAAGCGATTTCGGGAGCGACAAGGTCGGATGCGCGAATGTTTTCCTTCAAGACTGCTCTTGACATACTCTGCCCAGCCAGAGAATAGGTCCCAACAACTGCGGTGCGAGGAGGAGCGGGCGCGAGGACCGGAACAGGCACACGTTTCTGGCCAGCGGCGGGCGAAGGGAGCAGTGGAGGGAGAGCGGATCTCGTGGCTCGTCTGCAACTGCGGGAGGCGGCAAGCCGACCGGGAGGAGTTGAGACAGGCACAGGTGTCTGCAAAGATGTAGTTGGAGCTGCAGTGGTCGCGATCGTCGCGGTCGTCGCAGTCGTCGTAGTCGCAGTCGAATTCGCGCCTGGAGACGAGGCTGGCGTCATGCCAGCACCAGCAGGTCCAACCGTTGTTGGTCTAGGCTGAGAGGCTGAGGATGCCCGAGTCAAGCGAGCCGCAGATGCTCTAGTCGGCACCCCCACGCTGATCGCGGACGTCGGAGGTCGCGGAGGTAGGACGAGTGTCTGCCGCGTCGCACGACGCGTTTGCACAGCGGGCAGGGGGCCATGTTCGGGCTGCTTGCGTTTAGGGGGCATCGCTTCTCGTGAGGCGATGTCGAGGGAGCATTCAGGAGTCAGGAGAGCCGAGCTTCACATCGGTTGAGAGCGGGATTCGTCGGAGACGCTGGGACGTGACGACTGCACAGATTCGACAATCGACAATCAGCCTTGTTTGCACAGGACGGTAAGAAAGCTTGTCGACGTCAAGTGCGGTCAAGGCACAGTGCGCTGCTGGGCTGCCGTCGAAGGGACAGGGTCAAGGAATCGAGGCCTTGGGCAGATGCGAGAGGCAAATGTCCTATGTTGCCGTTGTCGCCGTCGTTGTGGTGTTCGTACTCGAAGGCGTCATCATCGTCATGGTTATGTACCAGACACGACATGGCGGGGATGCATTTTTTTTTTTTGACAAAAGCAACGTGAAGTGAAGTGAAGCGAAGACAGGCGCATAAGCGAAGCAAGTGGCATGTGCCTGTTGCTTCACAGTTTCCGCCCCTTCTTCCTCTTCCTCTTCTCTAATGCTGAGTCCTTTTATTAACACTCCCTGTCATCTCATCACGTGGCGGCACGGACCCGAGGTTGCACTCGCTATCCCCGTTCTGCGGGTAAGGTGAGCACAACGTGCTACGATCGCGACGATGATTGGCAATTGTGAGCATGAATTGGCGTATATACAAGAGAAACGAGAAGCTGGCAAAAAAGAAGGGAAATCAACAAAGACCATCTCGCCTAGGAAAGAGCGGGTAGAAAGGAGATGGGGCGTACTACCTATGTATCTGCACGACATGCATAACACGTAGGCCGCAATCGATGGAACCTGCTTCTATGTGACATAGATGTGAGGAAAAAAAGGAAATGAAGTTTTGAAGAGACACATCAACGTTACTCTACATGCTTGGTACAATTTGACACTCGGCAAGTCATTGATAGCTGCAGCGAACAAATGCGAAAAGCGCCAGAAACCACATCTACTATGCAAAATATTCTTCGGCAGCACTATCAATTATCGGGATCTTTTTCAATCTCTCCGAAATCTTGCTCTCTTGCAAGTGTTCTCCGATTCCCAACCCCTTCTCATCCGCAAACTGCTTCAGCATCTTCCCAATCCAGTTGTACATTTTCGGCGACGACAACAGCTGAATCTGAGCTACACGCAGGGGAAACAAGAGAATAAAAGCCCCGTGATAATTCTGATCCCCGTTCATAAGATAGTCCACGATTCGGCAAATCTCCAAGGCGTGTGCCTCCGGGGTGCCCATACCCGGGAGGAGCAAGGGGTTCAAGAACGGGCCGTGGCGTTGCCAGACGTGCTCCAGGTTCGTGGATGCGGCCTCGTGCACTCCGGTCAGATCGCAAAGGCGGAAGAGCAGTAGCCTGCTGGCGTTGTAAAAGAGTATTTCAAGAGTGCGCTTCATGCCGACAAAATTCAGACACGTATCAAATAAGGGATTGCCTTCGTCGTCCAGGCATAATGTGTTTGCTGCGTTGATCCGAGTCTTCCAACATACGCGGGGGTACATGTCCTCCCATTTCCAACGATATTCTGAGAGACTGTGAATGGAGGCGAGGACCTTATTCTGCACCTTTGTTCGAAGGGTATCGACTTCTTCGATGCTCGTTAGGCCCAACTTCATCTTCGCCACTTCTTCTTTCAGCCTGTCAGCGTCTTCAACGATGCCAGGTATGTCCACGAATACGTCCATGAGTAAGGACCCCGGGAGTTTCGATTCTGGCTGGTGTGCCCATGGCTGCAGTTTCCATTCTTCAAATTCCAAGAAGCAGTGTTTCCGCATGACGAAGTGAGAAATAGCCTTGCATCATGATTAGCGGTGCCCTCTAAGCCTTTCGTGTAAAGGGTAAGTGGTCGTGCACTTACCAAGAATGGCCGTTTTACTTCGTAAAGCGCATTGGCTGACGGGCTTTGGAAGGCTTCTGGCCCGAGTAAATAGATCTAGGCAATGCTTCACGTGAGTCCAAGAAGCCCACGTGATGAAAACACCGACAGGGCCAGAGGTCTGACTACTTCTGGCCGTCGACCCAATAGCGGCGAGAGGATGGTTGGAAGCACTTACGAGAGACGCTACGCCCCGTGCATGCTGCAACCACATGCCATCGACCCTGCTTGACGAGATGAGCTCGTATAACGACAGGAAATACGCTGTCCAAAGGCCCAAGAAAGCCCTCGATCTGGAAAAATGCTGCTTCATCTGCTGCAAATCTGATCGCAAGCCGGCAAGAGCATCCCCGTACAGCCCAGCGGCATGCGTCGTCAATTGACTGACTTTGTGAATGCGACTAAAGTAGAGTTCGGCCACGCCAAGTCCCGAAACATAAGCCGTGGTTTGCTTTCCGTAGCTTTCCATAGCAGCACGCATGGTGGGAGCATCAGACATATTGGCAGGCTTCTGTTCGAAGCCAATGCGCAGGTTGCTCACGAAATGAGAGATGATGATGTTGTCCTTGAAGCCGGCTAATGAGATCATGGGGGCAGGACTGTCCACATGGTCCTCTTTTCGCCGTACAGCCACGCCGAGCTGCTGATTCCAATATTCTTTGAGCTGGCTGGCCGATTTTTTTGACGGCAGTTCCTGAGTCCCAGGCAAGGCCTGGTTTACGAAGAGAAAGGCATCATCGTAGCCGAGACAGCGGTGCATGCCCCGCTTACAGCGATCACAGGCAGGCCGGCGCTGATCTGCTCAAATCCGGAAAGAAAAAAGAAAAAATAAGGCAAGGTTAGAGAGGTGTGCTTGACAAGAATGGGTGAATCATGTTTGACCGTAAAAGGGAGGAAAGGGAGGCTCCAACCCGACGTACCGCATTTGACCTTTCTTTGACGACATGTCAAGCATCCCTGTGTTCGGCGAGCCCGCACATCGAAAAATCTTCGTAATTCCTCCCTAGCCGGGACGGAACGACTGCTTGTACCGACGTTTTCGCTGACGAAGATGGCAGCCATCTAAGTATCAGAGGCTTGCTCTTCGCATGAGCCACAGGCAAAGCCTCCTACCAACGCTTTCTTCTCGTTTTTTATCCTCCGGACTACGCAGCAAAATACCGCGTTCTCCCTGTCAAGACAAAGCCAACGAGGCTAATCGCAACCCAAAAGCAGTCCACAAACCGAACAATTGGAAGAATTCGCTTCTGGAATGAGTGACACGACGCGAAGCAAGTAGAGTCTCGCGCGACGGGCCGCAAACAAAGGCGAATCGGAGATGTCACCGAGCAAGACAACGCCAACTTGGCCTCGGCAGAACTGGCGGCTGGGATGCGCAAGAGGCAGCAGAGCCACAGGCAGCTGCCTCACACGAGGGGATGAAAAGAGTGGACGAAGAGGGCGCTGAGATGGAATGGAATGGCTGATGCGTGTTTAAGAGGGCAATTCTTGCGCAATTGGTGAAACAATCGTAAAACAGCTGGCAAGCAAATGCAAAAAGACGAAAGACGGACGGGAGGGAAGTGAGTCGTGAGTCGTGACAGAGACTCCGGAATGTCGCTTAAAAACGGGCGGCTTGCGGCATTGGCCCCTTCCGACGACAGAGAGAATTTTGCCATGATAAATTAATGCTAATAAATATTACGGAGTACAGCACCATAAAATGTCCTCACGCCCATCGGCGCGTTGGTCATGAAACCCGTTGTTCACATACATACATACATACATACATACATACATACATACTACAAACGTCTTGTCGTCAACTGCCGTCAACGGGCCACAAGCTTCAACCAGCGCCGAATCAGGCGGCCGGCATAACAAAGTGATTACTATTAGACAGCTAGTCAGAGATGCTGGGGTGCTGCAGCCAATGGAATACCCGAGGCTGACTTTTGTGCCAGGGCAGATCGGATCAACCGCGACAGCCGGAGTGACGGATGTCACCTTCCTGGTGCACGCGGGCGGGGTTTGCGTAGCACGAGATGAACCAGAATGGAGAGCCCCGGATTCCAAGTGCAATGTCTGAGACATGCGCTACATCTTGCTTATAAGCTTGAATTTTATTGGGAAGCTTGGTCGGATGCTGTGTTGTGTAACGTGAAAGGAAGCAGCGAAGAACTTGAATCAAGCCACGAGCCCACGGCCACGACCATGCAAATTAACGACCACAGTAACACGACTGCATAAACTACAAGGTAGCGACTCCGTTTATGGCTGCTTTAAAGCTTCACGGCAGAACTGCACCTGCTGCTAGCCTCTAGGTATAGCAACTACATAGAATCTTGATGCCGTCTACCTCCTCGCAACCTCCTCTATCCTGATTCCTCGACGACCCAGCTCCTCACACCCTACTCCATACCTGTGAACGAGCCAACTCCTACGCCTACGACCAACATAATAAAAGTCGATAGAACCGAACACAAACTTGCCCTACGTATATATGTATACCTTCACATCAGCTCACAGCAACCGCCATTGCCTCCCTCCGGAAGTCCCCGCCAAAGAAAAACTGCCTGCAATTCGGACTTTGGGAGTGAATTCTGGGCTTTACCCACGTTGAGCCGGGATCGGAGCCGGGATCGGAGGCGCGAACAGAGCCGAAAATGCCAGTGTAGCTCGTCGGAGGTATGTATGTAGGTATGTACATAGGTGAAAAACTGCAAGAATACCCCGTAGATCGGCGGACATCATTTCAAGAATCACATAAACAGAGTGCATGAATGATAGCAATTTTGATGCCGAGAGATACAATATCATTCTTCTCATCTGTGCTATTAAATTGTTTAGTAATATCAAAACACGAAACAACAATCACAAGGGGAGAAAAGAATCAGAGGCAAAAAAAAAGAAAAGGAAAGCACGCAGACAGTGCTCCCATGTACTGAGTGTTCCATCCCGTCAACCTCGGCACCAGAGCTAGCAGTTCCTCCTCATCGAGCCTCGGTACATTATCCCTCAGCGCGATACCCTTAATGCTCATACATGATACATACACTCTGCGGTTGCTTTTTCTTTAATTGGAGACGCAACACGTCCCCAATATTCATCCGCCAAGGGGGTACGAAAACACAGCGCAGGTAGCACCACTAATTTCTTCCGACGATCAACTTCTCACCAAGATTTACGGCACAGTGGTCTGTGCAGATGCCAAACGCAGAATTCTGATGCTTTGCACGTATGTAAACGACTTGACGACCCACGAATGGAAAACCAAGAGCATGTAAAAATGTGGCATTAAACAGGTGTGACTAGAATAATTACACGCCTTCAAACTCTCCACCCAGGTCCTCCTCATCTATATCCCCATCCTGGATGTCCTTAGCCCATTCTCGCTCACGATCCCGCGCCTCCTGAGCATTCTTAAGCTCAAGACGATGCTGGTTCATCGGGAAGCGCATGGCCTAGACAGAAATTCATTAGCTTGGTCGGATAATTTCTAGTTGTTTTGAGCTTCGCGAGGTGTTTTAAAGCTTCTAGCGCTCCGGAAGGTTTCAGGGCGGCATATAACATACCTTGACGCTCTCGTCATGCAGTGCCAAGCAAGCTCGGATTCGGTCGTGGAAAGCCTCGCCCGGTTCTCCGGTTGAGTAGACATCTCCGACCTCCTTGCTCCTCATGAAGCCGCGCTCGCGATCCAGAGTGGCTTCAATGACGCCGTCACGGATGGCCTTGGCCACGATGTACTCGGCGGATTCCTCACTGCCGAGGTGAAGGCGAATACAGATATCTCGCAATGAGATACGAGAATAGGATAGAGACATCATACGGATTCCCGTCTTGATGACGTTTTGTCGCAGACGCAGAATAAGAGAGTATGTACCGTCGCGTCGGAAGGTATCGCCATGGTCGGCAATCGTCGTCTCGAAATCTTCCAGGTTGCCCACACGAACAGCCTGTACCAGTAGGAAGTAGGCGTGTAGAGAACCTTCCAGAGTTGCCTGACGGAACGTAGCTCTGTTGGGAATGTCGCCCATAAGTAGCTCGACGACCATGAGCAGCTTGGTAGCTGTCTGCGAGAAGCCCACGGCACAATTGCTGGACGGCGCCTTACGCGTAGCAGCAGTGAGGTGCTCATGAGCTTCGGTGTAGCGCAGCTGAATGGCTCTAATGCGGCCCAGATAGTACAAGAATCGAGCCACCTGATTGTTGACTGCGTTCTCGGGGAATTGCGTATGGGACACAAGCAAATCAGCTTGGCTGATGTGCGAAGTGAGCAGATAGTTTCGCAGCAGCAGCACAATAACGGATGCTTGGGTGTCGATATCCTTGCGAAGAACGGCAGTGCGTAAAGAAGCCAATAGTGTAGGTCTGATGGAAACGATGGCGGATTCGGAAGATGGAGGCAGCGGCGAGACGTGCTCACAGAAGAGCGAATAGTAGAAATAGACCTTGGCAGAGAGCGAGTCCAGAGTCCGGCGATTGAGAGCTTGGACTCGTGCTGATAGGTTTTTGGAGAACTCTGCACCTTCTTGGTATTTCTTTGCATCAAAAAGATAAACTTGAATCAGGATTCCCAGGAAGATGTCGATTTCTGGAATGATCTCGCTTGCCTCTTTCTTGGTCTTAACAGATTTGGCATCACCAGAGTCCACTTCCATTTCAGATCCAGTTTGACGATCAAAGGGCATGTTCTCGCGTCCGACAGCAGCGAGAAGACTCTGTGCAATGCCGCTGGACGATGAAGATGTTGGTGATGTAGCCTGGAAGGTATCGACAACGACTTGGCCAATGATATCCGGCGTTATACGCTTGCGAAACAAGGAAATAGATCGCAAAGCTCGCAGAGAGAATCTGGCATCGAAGAGGGCAACGGCTCTATCTAGTAGTGCAAAGTTGCTTTTGATGTCTGTTCGTTTTTGATCGCGAAAAACCTCATGTCAGCGACAGACGAAACATGGCGGGAAGCTTCCAGTTTTCCCGAGTAGACCTGAAGCAGGATGCAAGGGCCGACTTCAAGAATTGAATGGAAGTTTGCGCAAAGAGATTGTGGTCATACCTGCTACTGTTTGAGCGGCCAAGTCAACCTTCTCGCCATCATCAGCCACATCGTCACCACCCATAGAGATGTCACCATCATCATCTTGAGGTTTCTTCGACGGCTGCTTGGATTTGTTTGTGATCCCAACAACAACAGTCATCTTATCATCAGCTCTCTGAGAGCTCTTCCTGGGTTTTATATTGCCAGCATCCGTCATCTCGACATCGTCGTTGCTGTTGTCGATCGGCTTCTTGCCATTGTTGTTGGGCGTTTTGCCAGGCATTGCGGCCGATGCTATGGGACAGGCGGCCGATTATCAGCACCGCAACTAGAAATTATGCTTTAGAACGCCACTCGACTTGTCAACGGGACGCGGGATGCAGAGGATGGCCGGAGTGTTATCGAGCGCGCGTTGACGTGCTAGGCTGCGGCGTCCAGAAAGTCTTGGTTGGCAAGGGCAAGCGCACACTGGCAGGACCGTGATGCCAAATCAATAATGGGGAAAAGACAACAGATTGTCAAAGAGAGTTGCGGCAGCTTCTGGAGTCGACGATCACGACAGACGTGGGTCGTAGATTGATTCGATGCCTTTGGTGACGAAACTGAAAGCGTTGAGCCCAGACCGTGCGAGTGCCAGCAAGGCTCAAGCTATCCAAGGTTGAAGACACGAAGATTGGGGCAGATACTGACTTGCGAGTACTTTGTATGTCACATTGTGCCACAGGTATTCTCAGGTATTTTCTATGTATCTTTGACTTACCCACTTCGGATTGCTATGTAATTGGTTCGCTGGGGTCTTTTCAGGCGGCAGTCGAGTGACGTTTCGTGCAAAGCTAAGTTAGCAGCAAACGTTACTTCTTCTTCTACCTACCTTCGCGGGCGGCCGGTGTTCTGTATAAGGGCTCCTAGTCTTCGCGTGAGGCCTATGTTGTGTAGAAGCTTGTAGAACGCACGCTTAAGCTTGGTCAGCGAATGCCAGCTTGGGGGCGGCTGTAAGCTTGTAGGAGCCCTTATTATACAGAACATCGGCCGCCCGCGTAGGTACACTAGCAGGTCCCTCAGCCCCGGAGCTGGGGGATCTCGCGTCGCTTCGGGAAAGCAGTTGGGCGGGAAATGTGATCTGTGCAGTTACGGTGTTGCCAGTAGAATCGGTTCAGTTACAACTCGGTACAGTGGCGTTGGTTGGTCCCCCATCGGCCCTTCGCTACGCTCCGGGGCTGGGGGACCCCAGTGGAATTGCCAGTGGACTTCCATTATTACAGTGGTGCTGGTGGGCGGAATCCCGCGAGGAAAACGAAAAACGAAAAAAAACGAAAGGGTGGACTTGCCAGTGGACTTCCAGCGGACTTCCAGTGGGACTTGGCAGTGGAAGGGCCAGGCAGCAGGCTCCAGTGGTGGGGGATCACGTGACTAGAAACGGAAATCGTGCGACCAACGTTCTCCAATATAGATAGATATCTATAGATAACTTCTGACTGAGCATTTTGTTTTGCTCGCGACACTAATGGCCATGATGAGCAGGGCTTCGAAAATGCATCACTTGTAGCTCGAGTTACGAGGAACTTGCTGACACATACACAATTCGACTAGAGGCTTGCTAGTTGCTACCCGCTATCATCGCCCGGCCGCACGATCCATTCGTCAAGATAGGCAAACTTCAAGCCAACGAAGACAAGCCGTTTCGAGAGAGAGAATAAAACACGGGAATGATCAGAAATAGAAGAAACCGTCCTGGCCACTTGCAACACGACTTGCGGCCATCTGGATTACAAGAAATTCAATAATTGCCGCCCACCACTTATTTGACTTCATCTCAGATTCAGTCTGTAAGCGACTTAAAGCCGAGGATCTTCCTCATTCCGCAAAGCATCAATCAACAACGTAGGATTTGGATCCTCCTCTGGCGGAAGAAGTTCTGTGAACAGGCTCGCTTTGTCATTATACTGCTGGCATAGAGCGTCAGCTGGGACATCTGAGCCAACCTCAAGGGCGAGAGTAGTAGTCCGTGACCCAACATCTGCCACGAAATGCACAGGATACGTCATCTACAGTAAAATCATGGAGCAACAAAGATAACCTCTTTATGAATTATGCACGTGTTCTGTACAGTCCACGGACTTGCTCCAAAGACCTGCCCTTCTCAGTATCTCCATCAATTTAGGGCTCCGCCTCATCTGCTCGGGGTATTTGCGTGCCCACAGCCTCATCACCCGCCTTCGAAAAAGAAAAAAGAAAGCCCAAAGTCCTCGTCTCGTGTCCTCCTGCTGCGATAAAGTGAGTACCTTTCAAAGCCAAAACCCAAAACGCCAGCTCCCTTGATCCGTCTTGACGTACAAATTCCGACCGCAGCAACCAGATAAAATAAATTCACCAAACCCGACATGTACATGAAACATTTTCAAGGGTTTTCAAGGTTCCCCCTTTCCAGGCATGACCTTGGCCGCCTGCACGGCACTCATCTTGGCAATCCAGCCCGGAGAAGGCAAAACTTTGCGCACCGTGCGAAGTTCATCGGACGAGTACCCCGGAACACGAATATTGTAGGTCCGCTCAAGCACCAGCTGGATATCCCGAATCTCCAACACCTTGGAGCCTCGCTCCTTGGCATTGCGGCAAGAAGCATGTAGTACGTTGTCCACGAATGAGTCGGCCATGCTGAGGACGCTCTTTAGGCAAGGCAAACATAGGCGAATTAGCGTCTCTGCTTCAATTCTGTGCATGGAGCGTGTGTAGGGAGGGTTTTAGGGCGGGACGGGGTCACTTACCTCTTCGACATCAGGAGTCAGGGCATTACCGTCCTGTGAATCTCCAGTTCCTCCACAAACTTGGCGAACTAACTCATCCAACTTCTTCTTGCTGAGAACATGATCGCCTTCGGCGTCGTGACTGTAGGCGGGGATTTTGGTGAGGGGAGGTTGGTTCATGACGCCACCGATGGTGCCACTGCCCTGGGGCATGGTTGGGCGGCCAGCACTGACGCCACCACCGAGGGTGACACCTTGCGGGATAGCTGTAGCTTTTTCAGGAAGCTGTCTGGGGATCGGCATTTTGGTTTGGGGAGCTGTCGGAGACTGGGTTGTCGGGGACTGAGTTGGATGTGCGTGTGAGTGCCCTTGCTGCTGCTGCTGATGCTGATGCTGATGCTGATGCTGCTGTGGCTGTAGGGCCTGCTGCGGTGCTTGCTGTGGCACGGGCTGCTGCTGTGGTAGTGGTGGCACAGCACCAGGAGTCACTGCATGGTTCACGGGTGCGCCGGCAGAGGGAGTTGTCGACTGTTGGCCTTGAGCAGGGGGGACACTGCCTGGAGTGTTGGCGGCTCTTTGGTTTGCGAGATTCATCGCTGCCGAATGGCTTAACGCGCGGGTTGGCGCTCCTGGTGCGACAGGTGCTCCGCCCCCTTGGGATGTTTGAGTTCTCGGAGCCGGACCTTGTGCCTGGGCCGAACTGGCAGCAGGAGGATGTGGCTGCTCAGTCTTCCCTTGGGTTGGACCCTGCGGTTGGAGTGGATGTTGCTGTATAAGCCGTGCTTGAGCTTGGGTTGCGGCGGGAGCCTTCGCTGCCGATGCCAACTGCCTCTCATTCCTAACAGCGTCCACAGCCGCGTTGACCGGCGTTGCAGCATTCTGCGCGACTGGCTGAGCCGTGTTCTTTGTGGAATGTGCCGCTGTCGACGGGTTCATTGCTTGTCGGTTTCCGGCCGGTGCCGCCGCATTTGCATTGTTTTGAGAACCTGCTGCCGGCCCAGCTTGCTGCTGCGCGGCCTGGATACCTTCCTGTTGCTTCAAAACGCTCTCAACCCATTTGTGAGCGTCCGAATAGAGCTTGAGTTGCTGTTCCTTTCGCATCGTATATTGTCGGTTTTCTTCGTCTTGCAGTGGCTTTCCCGAGTTGATCCGGTCCTTAATCATCTTTTCCATGCTGGCCACTTTGCCTTTGCTGCTCTCCATCGTAAAAACCGCTCGCGCATACTTTTCCTTCATTTCCTCTACCCATCTCTGGATATCGGCGGCTGATTTATTTGCTATATGAGCCGGAGCGCGAAACACCATCTTGTTCACGTGTTGCATTATACTGTCGGGAATCTTGGGTCGCTGCGCTGCAGGTACGGGCGCCGCGGGTCCGGTGGTAGTTTGGGGTTTCTGGTTTTGAGAAACGGCGTCAGTGCCTGGCTGCGTTCCTGTTGCGGCAACACCGGCACCTGGTGCCACAGAAGGTTGGGGCTGCTGCTGTACCTGGGCAGCAGAAGTTATCGCCGGTAGCGCAGGAGTATTTTGCTGTGCCGAAGGAGGTCGCGAAGCCGCCTGACCAGCCTGTTGGCTTTGGATTTGTTGGGCCTGCTGCGCCTGCTGTCGACGTTGCTGTATCTTCGTAATCAACATTTTGGAAAATTCGACGATCTTGTGTCGCGCGGCAAGGTGTTCGGTACTGTTCGCTGGGGAGTTGTTGGCCTTATTCCACAATCCTTGGAGGCCTGCCTCGTATTTGTTTTTTTCCTCTTCACTAAGCAAGGGCAAACCCCTGATTTGGCTCGGCTGGTACATCGGCGATCGTGACTGCTGGCCGCCAGCAGCGGCTGGCTGGCTCTGGCCCTGCGCCTGCTGAGGTTGCCCTTGATTCATGCCGAGCTTCTGTTGTCGTGTTCGATTTGACAAATGGTACGCGTCGAGGAAAAGCTTGCGAGGGATTCGGGCCCTTATTGCCGGGAAAGGAACTGCAACGGGGCGGTAAGGATGGCGGCGACGCAGTTGCTGCGAGCGACGATAGGCGATGGCTGGAAGTCGATGGAAATAGCGCAAGTCAAAGGCAAGAATGCGATGATGTCTCTCCGACTCTCGACAGTCGAAGGTTCCTGGTCAGACAAAGTGGATCCAAGTCGTCATTCCATGTCCACTAAGATGGGCGCAAGCAGTAGCAGTAGTTGCGGATTTCCTCACATCTCTAGTCAAAACAAGCCCAGTTCCGAAGATAACGTCTCGCATTTTTCATATCAATTCTTACCCGACAGGTTGCTCGATCACGTATTAGTGCATCATGCGTTTTCAAATTGAAGCACAATCCCGCCGTGAAGCCTGCTCGTGAAGGCACGATCGACTATAGTCGCCGTCGCCGTGGCACCAAAACGACTCCTTGCCCTTGAGGCAGCCGCAGCTAGATACAATACCTCTGCGTCCGCAGTCGGCTCACTTCAATGAGGCTATGTACTCGAAAACCGGTCATAGCGATTCTGGCCCATGTCTGACAAGGAGTCTCGACGTCAGCAAAGAGCGTGCCGCTATTCGTATATTATTTGGCTTGACAGCTCAGGAGTTCCAGCATCTCGTGCAGCCATAGCAGAAACGGCAAATGAGATCAGAGTGATTGAAGGAAAGATTAACTGCATCTCGTGAAGTAATAGAAGAAGCGATGAATAGTGAGGGGCCCTTGAAACGCGTCCAGCTCCTCCAGCAAACATCTGGTACCAACCCTTGCCAACTGGACGAGCTCGAGGCGTTCTAAGAACCCGTAACTTATTTGACGCTTCTTCTATACTCGTGGGTGTAACCTTTTGAAAAGGACGCCCGCTAATGGCCCGCTATATCTATGGTGTCATTTTCAAAAGGTTACACCCACGAGTAACTGCACAAGATGCTAAAAATCTTTGCTTTATTAATCGCTTTGATTTTATCGCCCGTGTTCCACAAAATCATTTTGTCCGGCTTTCCGGCGCACAACATTTTGAACGGCTTCGAAAAGAGTGTGATTTTCTTGTTAACGGATCTGGGGTGATTCGTTCACTATAAGTAGAAGAAGGAGTTCGTTCTTGCAACGCCAGCGTCCGCAACTGAGCCTCTCAGGGCTATCACTGAGAACTACAAGAGCTTTCTCGCGAGGTGCATCCTCTGGATTCCTGGAATAGTAGTTCTTCCGTTATTCATTCATCGCGTGTTCCCTGTGTATCCGTTCAGATGGATCTTATGCTGAATCCAGGAAAAGGCACAAGCACGTGGTGTGAAGGCGCAAGACATTCTATGCGACAGTCACCATGAAGATGCATCAGCGAGAAGCAAATGATATTTGATATTTCGCTATCTCAACATGTGTGCCGCGGCCCGCGAGCGACATGACGTGGGTACCCCTCTCATGCGGCCTGCAGATCATGCGTAAATTCCCCAGACATCTCTCAACCGTCATCTGGTGGTCGGAGCATTGCTGCCTAAAGAGGTCAACGATGGCAAATTATGCGGGAACTTGGAAGGCCAAAGCCCACAACCGGGTCAGACACCGAAAGGGCAAGTCTTTGAACTCGGCGTAAAGACCAGCCAGGTGTAACTGCTCCTCAACACAATGTTCAGAACTCGAGAGCCAATACGTGATACAAGTGATGCTGCAGCTGCAGCTCTCATCTGGCACCCGACCACATGGCGATCATGTCAATCTAAGCGCGGAGCCTCTTCTGCAGCCGGGATGGCCAAGAATAGCAAGTGTGACGATTCTGACGAAGACCCTTAACTTACGATAGATGCCATAAGGCTATAAGCTTTGGTACATACTTAAAAGTTAAAGGCCTACGACTGGGAGTTGGGCAGCATTTGCGCAATGCAACGACCGGCCCCCGCGAGCGCCCACCTCGGGAGTTTTCGGCATCTTGTCACAGCAGACAAAAAACTGAAGTCTCCGACAGGCCACAGCAGACCAGCAGACCACTCTCAACTTTCAAGAGTGCCTCGTCCACTTGGATCTTTGTTGCTGTCCAGGTCGCGGACCAACACAAGGACATATGCAAGCAATGGGCGCGCAGAGGCACGGGCAGAGCAGCGGGCCGGCAGCTCCCAGCACTTGTCACTTGGCTTTGACAAAGTGAGCTTTTGCTGCCCCTTGTGGCGGCGCGGCAGATCGCATTGGATCGTCTCTTTTGTTGGAAATAAGGACCCCTCGGGCCGCGGGCGTGTCCGAGAGGTGAAACAAGGCAAGCTTCGAGGGCAAGAGCACGGAAATCCGAATTTGGACCCCAAAGTAGACCTCGACCCTCGAACCACAGATGCGACAGTTAGCGGCTTATGCACAGAGTACATAATCATTCACTCTGGCTAGCTATTTAATCTCGTCGCAGTCCGCTTACTTTTTCTCCTGCTTGCCTTCCCTCATCATCTAATTATCTATCTCTTTCATTTCCTCCCTTTTCGGCCGATCTGCCACCAGACTCCCCCTATCACTTCTTGCTCTCGCAACCAGCCCTACCATAGCTGGCCCGTATATCCGTCAGTCTTCTCGTTCAAGTGTATAACAACGTGAGCTGCACTCACGTCGCCGAAGACGGATAGAAAGCAAGCCCGTACAACACATGAACATGATACCCAAGTACACCGGACCCTATCTTCTCCGTGTTGGAGGTTTCTTCTCTGGGAGCTGACGCCCTGACTGGCCTCGAATCCCACTGTTTCAACTGCCTTTATAGCGCTCGCCAAAGGTATATGAGCCTTTGTGGTGTCGGAAGACGAAACGTATTGGCCACACACCATATTTCTTCTTCCTGATCCTACCGGCGAGCGAACTCTGGACTGGTAATAGCGGTGACTCCCACACCTCCCCGCTCGCTATCCACAACATCAACAAGTACAGCTGAACCCATCTCCGGCGGCACACTGTTGCCCTCACTGTACGACTCTCTTTTCCCTCCCCAGTACAGCGTCGCTTGCACAGTCAAGGGCCGGTGACAAGTGCCAACAGCATATCCGCCATCCCTCCCAATCACCTATCGCGGCGGTCGGCGTGAAAAGATAAATCGCCGCAACAAAGCAGGCCTACTTCCTGCACCATACACACACACACTGTTTTCCTTTGGGTCAAAGTGGCCGAGATTATGGAACGACCAGATGATCCCGAGCGCCTAGCGTCGTTGACGCCAGGCCTTGAGCTCCCCCGAGAACCTCTTCACAGGGGCGTTTGGGTGGACGAAAACAGCTCAAGACCACCGCACGAAACCCCCATTTCATCGGCACAGGCGGCCGTCCCGTCGGCACCTGCCGGGGCTTTCCACCAATTTTCGCGGCCATTAGCACAGGACCTTAATATAAAGCCCGTCGGTAATGGCAACCACTTTAGTTACCAGAGGGAACTGAGGGATCCTCTCGGCCCCAAACAACCGGGCCCTCTATCTTTATCATGCCCAGACTCTGGCAAAGATGTACACGACGAGTCTTCGAGAATGGCATCGCTCCAATTTCGAACTCTGGCTGACGCGTCAGATGATCAAAGTGTTGCAGATGAAGAGGACGAGGGCAACGATATGAGTTGTATCCGCGATGGTGACGAAGACACCCCTGCACACGAAGATACGGAGGACGAGGAGGGCAACGGTATTGATGATAGCGATGATAGCTGTGACAGTGACGGCAGTGCATCTGCGGCGTATCAGGAGGAGGCTTACGCAGAGCCCTATTTCAGTTACGCCGCACAGGCTTTGTCTTCACCGTCCATATCTGTACCAGAGCCAGACATGGACACCACTCCACCCCCCTCATCGCGGCATCATGCTGAGCCATCAAGCAGCACTTTTGAAATCGAGGAGATCGATCCCATGGACAGCGGATGTGAAGGACTGGAGATCCTACACCCGACGGAGATTGAAACTGTTTGCAGCAGATCATGCTCCTGCCGCCGCAAGGGATTCGAAAGAGATGTACTGCGAGATTTCAAAAACCTCACCTGCAACAACGGGACTTTGGATGATGAATGGGACGACGCATGTTGTCTGAGTGAAGAGGCTCGTTTCCGGCAGCGACAAAAGGATCTCAGACGGATAAGAAGACTGAGCATGTCGAGCAGCTATGGGAAGAGAACCCGCAGCGAGATGAGTGATGGCTCGGAGTCGTCTGAGGCGGGCGCTCTGGATGTAGGTGATATGGGATCGAGTGCCAGACGGATGCGTAAACGACTGCGTCGGAGTAGTCTACTTTTCCAAGATCCTCCCGCTCCGCGTATCGATGAGCTCGATGAACCGGACTCGAGTGAGGAGACTTGTGATGCGGCGGATCCGTCTGCGCGAGCATTGCCGCCGTCGCCGATGGAATCTACGGAAGAGGACTTGGCTTGATGCCAGGACTGAGGTGTTGCTTGCCTCGTTTCGTAGAAGGTGGCGGTGAAGGGTCGAGGACGTCCAAATGAAAGCGGATGGCATGATTTCCTTTGTGTAAACAACATTTAATTGATCATCTTTAACGTTTGTCCAGGAATGTCTGAGAAATCTTGTCCTGCTTAAGCGTGATTCTGACAACAACTTCTCCTATCAAGCCGTGTGCATTGGCTGCACTGGTATTGTCTGTGGTGGTGAGAGAGGAGGTGTCAATATTTGTTTGTTGGACTGACGCGTGGTCTCTGTCCTAAGTTTCGCAGCATGTGGTAAGCTACAGTGCTGCTCGAGTATTGTCGCCGCGGTGGGCGATTTCTGTTTCTTGAGACGATGCTTAGGCCCTGATCCCGCGGCCGACGCCGTCGAAGGCGGTTGGCTTGGCTAGTCATCGATCAAGCCGTTGATGTGTTATGCACAGATGTATACTATGTACATACGTAGATGCTGGGTGTTTGGATCTATCCATGGCACAAAGAGTATGTCATGAAATGAGGCGCGCTACTGCATTATCTAATTCATTGGATTAGAGTCTAATGCAAGAAACTGTGACACTAAGTGGTGCTCTTTTTGTCTGGCAAATGAAAGCCTGAGAACTCCATGGAGCCAGTAGTGATTTCTCTGGCAACAAATGATGGGGCTAGTGCTTTTGAGACACCCGGTGAATGTGATCAAACCGAGACCGACAAGGAGAAATTGAACTCACAAAACGCAAGAAATAGGCTTTGAGGGGCGTGTGGTGCTGCCTGATGTAGATAGTCGAGTTAGCCCGACTTGGTCCTCCCAAGAAGCTTCCCGGAAGTCGGAAAGATTCCCACATCAGATCTCGTGCAGCCTATGGCAGCTTGGCCAATATCGCTACATCGTATGGCAACTCCGTACGATCTCGGGCAGCAGACACGAATTCCGTAATCTCTACCAAAGATTTCCATCGGGGCTGTCCATGCGCCGCGGGTCCATCGATGGACATGTGGCACATCACGGAACAGCTAGCTCAGAGGCGAAGGGGCGGCAGACATGATGTGAAGCTGCAGCACAATATTTCTCAATCTTCCCAGCAAATCGACGGTCTCTTACCGGATAGCTGGTAGCTAGACCAAGGGGTACAAACTAATGAGCGCGGGATGAATTGAAACAGCCAGGAATGTGCAACATTCAATGCTCCAGTGGCTCTCGCGCTTGAGAAAGCGTTAGGAAATGTTGGATGAACAAGGCCAAGGACCAAGGCTCTTCGCCACGAGCTTGACGCAGCATAGAAAGGTACAGTGGCTATAGAAACTGCTTCGTATCGTCCTCGAAGGCTCTAAGCAGCCAAAGAGCACCGAGTTGGTCGATGGCACTCCTGGATTTAGTGCCATATGAAACGGGACAGCCAGCAGAGAGAGAGAGGTCAAAGAGGCTGTTATTCAAGATTGAAATGGACACCCCAACGCGCATGAGGATGCGGAGGAGATGCCCTTGGAATTCTGTCATTCAGGGCGGCTTCTAGTGGACCTTTTTTATAGCCGACTCTGGAGCTGGCATGGGAGACGACTATTGGTTTAAACACAACTGGGATGGCATTGACTCAGCACATGGCGGGATGGAGGGGTACGGAGGTTCTGGGTCAGATGGGTATTGATCAGCGGACAAGGATCGCGACTCTCGATGCCACCTATTGCCCAGATCGGTAGCATCCGGTATCAACTCACAACGGAGGCATTCTGTACATATCTTCCGCCAAAGTGAAGGCTTTCTTTCTGGAAAAGTCGAGACCACTTGCAACAGGGGCCGAATGGGGGAGGTAGTACTTTGGGAGGCCAAATTCCATTCTGGGCCGATCTGTGCCATCCACCAACACGAAATTGAGTCGATGATGCATATTTTGGATCGAGTTCTAGTTCTGCTCCTACCCAGCGACTCTTGGAGTGCTCCTTCAATTGTGTCTCAGCCGGGGCGTTCCTCACATGCGACGGCTCCGTCATATCACGCTCTGCCAGGTGATGGACATGATGTTCGTGGATACGCCTAGGGCTAGTTTCCGCAAGGCGAGCAACCTGCTGTTTGTAAAAACCTCCCACTCAGACAGGATCCGGCGGAGCTGGGTGGCCCATAAGGCGGCGTAGATGTCACCAAGGCTGTTACGGAAGTCTTCCTCGACGACCTGATGTGAGACAAACAGGGCTCAATGTCACAGCGCACAGTAACCTCGACACAGGAATGCGATTCATGACGTCATTGTTCGATAGGCGTGATCGCGCGTGATTCGTGAATGAGACGTGATGGGTCAGGAGTTTGCTTATATCGAGAACACGCATTCAAGAGGGTACGAAGTAAAAGACGGTGGCTGGTACCAAGCGTCGTCTGGTAATTCAGAATATTCGTTGCCAAATTAGACGCACAAGTAGCCAGAAGCAAAGAATGTCCTATATGTCCGTAAATCTGAGAATTGATATTGGGACGAAGCAAGGTAATAAACATCCATGCTTAAAAACGAACATACTTAGGTACATACCTGCAAGTTTGTACAACTCTATACGCGAGGCACCTAGTACCTACCTACCTACATAGCAACAGGCTTTCCCACACGAACCACGAGATTGGAAGTCCCCACATCAAATGCGGGGACAACCGAAACAGAACTCGAAAGTCTGGAAAATCCCCTGGGAACCAATTCACCAAAGCCGGGTTCGCAGATGATAATGATTCTTACTCTATGCAGTGATATGTACGGAGTAGCAACCGACAAAGCAATGAAAAAAGTCTCAGCTTCCTTTGACCGTGTCTTGGTCTCCCCGCGGGGAGCGAGTGACAGCCTTGACAGGTCACAAGCTTGTAGGGTAAATTGCTTGTAACGTATGGAGTACAACTCGACCAATCGTCTATCGAGGAGGCCATGGTGCTGCCATCAAACGCGTCAACCACCCACCAAGCTTGCCAGCATCGACGATTACACCCGGGGTCCCAGTGGTGCGAGAAAGTTCATGACCGATGGCCATACCCACTTCGTACGAACAATCTCGGTAAAAGAGTTGTTACATCAAGACCATAAATACCAAGCTTGCTTTTATACGAGTACATACTCCGTAGACGGACAAAAAAGTCGTGTTGATGTACTTTACAGTGGCGGAGCTTGTCAAGAGACACAGACATCCACGCAGCAATGCATGCCGAGTCCATAAAGTTGGTAGTCATCCTGGCTTCCTCCAAGACTCTAGCAACAGTTTGTGTACCGTTTTGGGTTAGCAATCCTTTTCATCTTATCTCCGTCTGTCTACCGGCCCTAAAAAAGCTCAATCTGGTCCGTGTGGAATTTGGGCAGGAAAAAGAAGAAGCCAACACGCAGGTTTTTCGGCACATGGCAGGCACATGTGACATCTGGAGCGAAAATGCCGAAAAGAAACCTATAGGTAACTTTCTCTCGCGATTACCTACCTCTATGTGCCTATGTACATAGGTACGTAGTGTAGTATCAAGCTGACATGGAGGACGACGCGAGGAAGGCAAAACGATCCCGACATGCAGACCATGTTTCATCCGCGACCCCATCTAGTCTCTGTACGATGACGAAACTCCCGAGGAAAAAAGGGAGGGCAGTGCGCTAGAAGGTGGTCTACGTGTAGGTATCCGGGGGTCAACTTTCAAGCAATCGATTCCACTGAGCCATCGATCCAAACTCGCTTCGTTTCTTTGCCTTGACCTGGCGAAGAGAGAGAATTGAAGCGACTTTCGTCATTCTCACGGGAACGCCTTTTATTCCTCGTATTTGTCGCAACGAACGCATTCCCAGTTCAGTTGTGTTGCTAAAGCGCTCGCGTTACTCTTGGCAGGGATCCACTCACATGAGGGGGGTTGTATTGCGCATCTGGATGGGACGTTTCCATTATTATCATCATTTGATTATTATACTCCGTAAACCTGTTCAAAGCAGATACTCGGGTACGTCCAACAGGAATAATGTAGCAGAAAGAGTCAAGATAAAAATGCGAAGCACAATCGCTGCGCGTAAGGACCAAAACTCACAAGAAAAAAGGAGATGAAGAAGGGAGCAAAAGGTGGTGGCACTGAACAAGCGGGACGCCAAAAAGACGCCAATGTCCGTGGGGACAGGGACGGGCCACAGTATAATTCAAAAGAGCCACCACTCACTCCCCATCCCAGGACCCCAATTGGAGAAATCGCCTTCAAGTTTCAACAAAGTCGTGGAAGCAAGGGAACCGGCATCCGGGGTCGCAGGGAACGAAAACCCAAAAGAAAATACAACGCCAGATGTACGGCAAAGTCGAGAAGATAGATGGAGGGGCAACCCCGCGAAGATGGAGGGCCACATCCGGGCGGAAGAATAAAACAAAGCAATAGTATGCAAAGCGGCAACGCAGATCGTCTAATTCAGATGCGTCAAGGGGGGCGAAAAGGCGGACTGGATGTAAAGATAAATGACGAATAAAAACAAAATAAAAATCCAGGCGTGGCCCGGCGTTTGGGCTTGTTCACTTGCTTGCTTGGGGTGATGCGAAAAGGGCCCGGGTTGCTGGATCCAAGGGGAACTGAGGTCACTCACATAAGTAAACCTTTTCCCCCCATTCCCCTTCCTTCCAAGCAGCCACTTCTTGACTTTCTTTTTTCCTTCTCTCTTTCTTTCCAGATCCAAATGATAAGCAGGGTACCTGCCTTTTCTTTTCCGTCTGCTCCTTGTGGGCTGGATGCTGGCTCGTCATCGCTTTGCGGTCGCAATCCGTCCAACGTGTGGCTTTTGTCCCCCTCTTCAGGCCTGCGAACGCTAAAAGCTCCTCTCACCGATGCAAATCCACGGTCGCGATCTGGCTGGATATCATGAACGACTCACGAGAAGAATGACAAAAAACGTACTCGTGGCCTCGACAAGGTGTGAGCGAGGCGGGCGACGAAGCGACACGAGATGAGCAATGCGCATTGCGCACAGAGTTCGTCGACGTGGCGGATTAGCCATGCAGATGGAGCGGATGGAGGATGGGGCAGATGGAGAAGGCGGCTTTTGGGGCCAAGGACCCAGTCGCGGCAAGGGGGGACCCCATCTGGCATGAGAACTGCTCACTGCTCAGGCCTCTCGGCTCTCGAGTCTCGCCATGCCCTACGAATAGTGCGGCTCTCAGTGCGGTGCGGCGTGCCCCTTCAGAACCAAGCCTCTGCCGGCTAGCAAATGCACACGAGCATCTCATGGCAACAACATGACCTGACATTTGCTCGACAATTCGCATTCTCTCGCAAGTCATCGTCATTTGTGCGAGAGCAATTTTGATCAATCGATCGCCTTCTCACGCTTGTCAGCATTCTCACTTTTGCACGTGGTCGCATTGCCACCATCGTGTGCGTCGTGGGGTTGGTGCGGCTGTGGTTGGTGCGTTGCAGTGCGTCGCCAGTGCCTGACGCCCTCGTGAGACCACCGCCGACGCCATTTGCAACGTGGAAGCGCGACTAGCCGCGGAGGGCTGGAAGATTGCCAAACAGAAATGCGAGTTGAAACTTGATGGGCTGGTTTTCTGGACTGCGTTTTCCCGCCGCATAGGACTTGGGCGCGTCATACTCGGCGTTGTGTCATCGCGGTTTGCGTTGCTATCACGATCGACGGAGCCGAAATGCGTCGTCTGCCATTTGCCATGGCTATGCCAGTCCAGTGAAGCAAAAGCATGGCTATCAGCTTCATCGATTTCCCACACGTTTCCATGATAAACAGGACCGCTACATGCCTTCATCGTCCAGGCGGCTGCGACGTGGACGGCGACTCTTGCTGCACAGCATCTCAGAGCTCACAGCTCGCTGTTGCCAGTCTCGGGCTGAGCAAATCGACTTCCGCTTGTCTTTTATGAAAGCGGCAATGGCCAGGCTGTTCAATTGATCCAAACTGCACTTGACGAGACGCCGGAATGAAATGACTTCATCCCGCAAGGCATTCCATTAGGGTTCGTCCATGCTCTCGAGGCAACAATTTTTTTTTACTTTTTTTTTATTGAAGGCGGCCGGCCAGCTCGCACTACTCCCACGTTCAGCCCAGACTTCATCGTTCAACTTGTTTGGCATTTTTGTCTGGATGACTTGTAATGTGAAGCAGTCTGGACGTCGGGTTATCGGCTCGGTCGCTGCGGGCCTAGCACGAGATGAGGATCCACTACGATGGCCAAATCTTTGCTCTGATTCGTTCCCCCCAACGAACCTCAGTAAGCAGCCATGCTAAGCCCGAAGCGGGATAAATTTGCTCCAGCAGCGGCAACTCGCCCCGGGAACTGAAACCAGCGACCAACGACTTGCTGGAATTCATTGATGGTAATCTGCACGGGTTGCCACCAAGACGTTGCTTGCTATTCCCTGCCCGCGTCATTCACAAGCCTTGGCTCTAGCTCGGGTTTGCCCACTCACACCTGGCATCTTTGAAGCTTGCCAAAGCCGCCCAAGCCGCCTCTGCACCACACCCGATCTTGCCAACCCCTGGCTCTTTATCTGGCGACGCGACGAAACCAGAGACAGCTCTGCTGGACTTCCCGTCTTCGGCCTCGGCGCTGTGGCCCGCATCGTTGCCCGGATCGGACGGCTACCGGATCCGTGATCGGCCTGCTGTTCGGCTGCGAAGTTGGGCTGGAGGCACTTGCCCGAGACGAAAAATTTCTCTCCCCGCGTCCCCTCGCCCACCGCCCCCGCCGCTGGATTAAGGCCACCGCGCGCCCGACGGCGTGATTCTTTTACTCTTCGCAACGCTGTCGACGCAGCTCTCACGGGCAAATCTGGGCTTTTGCCCCAGTCCTGCTGTTGGCCTCGCTGGTCGTTGATGCGCGATTGCTTCGGCTGGTGACGCGAAGGCAGTCTATCAGGTAAGCAATTGTTGTTCAGCCCCTTGACACGCCACAACACCTGCAGCGCTCAGCCTCGCCGTGCTCTTCAGTGGACTTCCAGTGGACTTCCAGTGGTCTTCAGTGGACATGACCTGACTGCCCCGCTGCAGCCGCGGTTCCTAATTCTTACATTGCCCCCCGATCCCCTCTCTCGCGCAACCCGTCCAATCAGCACTGCATCCCTTGTCCTCGCAGAGTCACAGCTCGAGGGATCTTTGGGCGTCTGGAAGGAGGCAAGTGCCATTCTGCCAGAAGAGGCCACTCTTTGTTGCTGCAGCGGCTGGTAATTGATTGACAAGGCGATTCTACGACTGGATGCTCATGCTGCTCGCGCTGTTCTTCTTTTCTTCCCAGCGCTCGTCCGTCTCATCCCAGGGCCGACCTCCGCCTGTTCCCTCTGGCCGGTCCACTGGGCCTTGGCTGGTCGGCTGCCTTTGAGGAGCCCACCCCCGTCCTGTCTGCTCATTTCCCACCCGACACACACGCACCGCACACCACACACAATCCTCCACCAACCCGCGACGCGACTCGACCTATTCATCGCCACATGCCGTGGTCGTGACACGGCTCCATCGTCGTTCCGTCCCTACGCTCCGTCCATGGATTCCTGGTCGTTTATTTATTGATCGCTGACATCCTTTGCGCAGCCTGTCTGGGCCGTCGCCATGAGCGCCTGGATGAACGACGCCGTCCCCAACCACGATGGCGGCAGCTTCCCTCACACCAACGATCCCAACCCTGCTGCTGGTATCATGATGGATCCTTCCGCCTTTATGAACAACCCGGGCCAGTTCAACCCGGGTCAATTTCATAATCCGCAACAGATTGCTGCCATGCAGAATGGCCCGATGCGCCACGGTTCGCCGGCATATCAGATCCAGAACCAGAACCCGAACCAGAGCCAAGCTCTTAGCCAGAATCCGAATCCGAACCAGAACCCTGTGTATCAAACCAGCTCTGTGATCCCATCCAAGCGTCCCCGTCCACGAGAAGATAGTGTCACTGGCTCGCCGGTGCACAACGCAAGCATGCAACCGCCGTCGCGTTCCGAGACCCCGCAACAACAACAACAACAACAAAACTTCGCCGCCTTCCAGCCTAGTAGCAGTGGTGTCATGCCTCCACAGAATCCGGGGCCGTTCTCTCATCTTCAGGCGAATGGGTCTGCTAATGCCAGCCCCTCGCCCATCATGGGCAACCAGATGCGGCCGGGCAGTGTACCCCAAAGAGTAGCCACCGCCTCGCCGCACTCCTTTTCACCCGGTCCACAACAATTCAGCGGTGCGCAGACTTCTCCTATCCCCTCGGAGCATGGGACGCCCCAACCGACCCAATTCCTGCAAAACATGACGGTCGGATTCAACCCAGGCTATGCGCAATCGCCTTCCACGTCGCGACCATCTCCGAGC
Source organism: Claviceps spartinae (assembly GCA_018360215.1). Classification (NCBI taxonomy): domain Eukaryota; kingdom Fungi; phylum Ascomycota; class Sordariomycetes; order Hypocreales; family Clavicipitaceae; genus Claviceps; species Claviceps spartinae. Next base: position 48,945 of record SRPX01000060.1, read on the forward strand.
ACGAGCGCCATGGCCGGTGGTGTAGGTGGCCAAATGATGCCTCAGCAAATGGGTCAACTGCCGCAGCACATGAGTCAGATGAACCCGATTATGTATCAGCAGATGCTGCAGCAACAAGGGCAGCCACCACATGCACAGCAGTCAGGACAACGACCACAGAGCATGATCGATCAGCAGAAGATGATCGCTTATCAGATGCGCCTGCAGCAGCAGCAGCTACAGGGAAACATGCAGATGCAAGCACAGATGCAAGGGCAGAATATGGGGCGTGCTATGATGCCAAAACAACCGACGCCCGGAATGCCTACGACTGGTCAGATGCCTCTTGGGCCAATGCGACCGCACCCTCGCCCGATGGGCAATATCAACCCAGAGCAGTTCATGAAGAACTTGACAGCCCTCATGCATGCCAAGGGCTTACCGCTCGATCCAAACCCCATTGTTGGTGACCGGCCTGTCAACTTGGTCATGTTGTTCCAAGTCATTCAATCCAAGGGTGGCTACAAGTCGGTCGCTGCCGCCAATGGGTGGGCGCATATTGCCCAGATGCTGGGCTTGCCCTTTCAAATATCAACTGTACCACCGGCCTTGAAACTGGCGTACGAGCGGAATCTCGTTAAGTTTGAGGAGGTTTGGCTGGCGCAGCAAAAACAAAGAATGATGCAGCAGAATCTGGGAATGGCGGGAGGCCCTGGACCGTCTCAGAAGCACATCCAACCCGCACCACATATGAGCCAAGGCCCGATGCAGCAGCACCATGCCCAACAACCTCATGTTCAGCCGCAAACACCCGCTAGGGGGAATCTGACATCGGTCAACGGCTTTCCCACGTCACAGCTCCCCCAACCGCCACACCCACAACAACCAATGCAGCAAAATCTTCAAATGCAGCAATCTCAAGCCCAGGTCCAGGCCCAGCAGCAGCAATACGTCCAACACCAACATCATCAACAACAGGCGCAGCTTCAACAACAGCAGCAGCTGCTGCAACATCAGCAGCAGCTCCAACATCAACAGCATCTCCAACAACAGCAGCAGCTTCAGCATCAGCAGCATCTTCAGCATCAGCAGCAGCTCCAACAACAGCAGCAGCAACTTGCACCGAATGCCAATGCAACTCCAGGTCACAGGAGCAGCATGTCGAGGAGTGTTGATCGCTCCACACCGAACGACTTTTCTTCCTCGTTAGAGTCCCCCGCGCGCCACCGATCTGGAACTGCCTCTGTTGACGGACGGCAGCAAACCCCTATGGCACAAGGTTCTGCTGCTGCTGCTGCTGTCGCCTCCGCTGCTACTGCCGATCAACAGCAAGCTCATCTATTGCCGCCAAAACCAGAGGACTACAGCCCTTGTGCCCGTGAGCTCGCCACTCACGGCGGAGTCGACCTCCATGCCGCCAATCTTCTCGGTGCCGAATTATCGAGGTGGGAACCTGCCGTGCCGTCAGTGAATGAGCTGGGGAATGTCGACATTTCTGCATTGACTCGGAGCCTCCAAAGCGGGATTCATGGTGAAGTGCGTGTGGCACTCGATACGTTGGCCATCATTTCTTCATCGATGAACCATGCCCATTTCTTGCATCTGAGAGCCTGCGACGACTTGGTCGAAGCTTTGATAGACTGCGCCGAGACACAACTGGATTTGCTCGTGGAACATACAGTGGAAGTTGCCGACGAGATCCAGCTGACGGCGTATGAGGACGTGGTGCGCGCCTGCAGAATAGAGCGATGGGCCGTCAAGGACATACCCGCTTTCGGTTCCACTGCCTACGAACTCGACCGAGCAGTAGATCGTCTGATATGCATCACGACGATATTGCGGAACGTATCCTTCCCAGGAGATCAAAACGATAACCACCTCATTCTCTGTGACGAATCTGTAATCAAGCTTCTCTGCTCCATTATCCGATATCTCGGCACAAGAACCATGCTCCTACGGACACACAGCAATACACTCGACTTCATGAAGGATATCGTGGTACTCCTATCCAACATTGCAGGATCGCTGGAGCTTCCCGGCCGAGAACAAGCCTCCACCCTCCTGCTCATGCTTCTGGCCTTTGCCCCCGTCCCCGGCCCCTCACTTACCAACGACACGCTCTATTTCACCCCCTACGACCCCAGTATCCATTCTTACCTCCCCCACGCGGTAGACGCCCTGGCCAAGCTTCTCGCTCGCGACGAGCCAAATCGTGGCTTTTACAAGGCTCTCTTCACCATCGATCCCTCCTCTCCTCTTAGCAACGAACTTCTTGCCAGAGCATTTGCCCTAGCCGTGTCACCTATCCCCGACAAGGCCAAGGAACTATCTCGACCGCCGCAATTACCCCCCCTGTTTGAAACGAGAAAGCCCTTCTTGATGCAGGGCCTCCTCGCTGCGGAAATCATCGTCTCCCTCATCCCGGGCTCGGACGCCAACATTGCGAGAACGTTTCTCAAATCAGGGAATTGTCTCTCGCAGAACCTCGTCAAGATCATTCATGACTTGAGTATCTTATATGAGAAGCCCTCTTATCCAGCTAGGGGGGGCGGTGGCCGCGCTACAATGAGAAAGGATCCCGAGTTGGTGTACATTATTGCGGTGGCGTCATCGCTCCTGCGTCGGTTGGCGGAGAAGGCGCGCTGTACGGGCTCTGGCTCCAGTAGTCCCGGAGGTGCTGGCACGGGCGCAGAGACAGGGGCAGGAATAGGAATAGGGGATGGGAGAGACGCGAGGGCTCTGTTGCCGGGGCCGCAACTCTTGATGGATGTGTCGATGATGCAGTCGCCGGAGTGGACTAAGGATGGGGTTTTGCATCAATTAACGGCTTTGTTGAACTTGGAGGGATGATTTCTTTTTCATAAAAATGTAGCAATATTTGTTTTTTTAGCAGTTGCTAGAATTGGTTTTTTTTTTGTTTTTTTTTTTGCTATTACTGGTTTGGTAGTTGCATCAATGGGGCCTCGTTGTTTATTTCTTGTTGTTGTTGTTGTTGTTGAGGAGGAGGAGGAGGGGGAAATCTCGCGGGAGGTGTGAATAGAGTTGGCGGGAGGGTGGGGGCATGGGTTGTGTTGTGCGCCCTTTTATCAATTCACATGGTTTTGGTAGTTGTTCCATTTCTGATGCCTTTTTGGTCTTTGCTAAGGCCTTCTGTTTTCTCTTTGGTGCTGCGTTCTTTTGCTTCCGTTGGCTTGGCTGCGTTTTGGTGTATGAGATGGATGGATGGATGGATGAATGGGGGCGTAGAGCTAGCTAGACTTGCATGGGGATGGAGGTTTTGATGTTGAGCTAGAGTTGGAGTGTACTTAGGGGTTCATGATGCAGGAATGAGATCACTACAAAAACACTATCGCGAAGCAGTCAAGCAGTCAAGCAGTCAAGCAGCAGAACCAAGTCTGTTGGAGCACCGCCTATTCACTATCGTACAATTCGTCAGGTCCTATACCGGACAGCGACTTTGAAAAAAAAAAATACGCAGTCGAGGGAGCAGATCCCGTCACTTCTCTCTCCATTTAAAATCCCTGCTCCAACAACCAGTTCCTGATTTGGACGAAACGATCATCGCCACCCTGTAAACGCTAGTCAGACCTCTTATTCATCCAAGACATGGTGGGCAAAGAGCAACATGATATATAATCACAAATGATGCGTAGTTTGTCGTATGCTTGAGGGCAGGGGCTGAAGCAGAATATCTGGACAAGTTTGTATGCTCATACCTTGATTTCCACGAATTGGTTTTTTGGAATCACTGTTATCTCGTCCCGGGGGATTCCAGTTCCTTCCGCCAAGTCTTCCACAAATTTCGATACATCACCCTCAACTTTCTTGACAAGGACGAAGCGATATTCTTTGCCCTTCTTGAACTGCTTGTAAATGGGCATCTGGCCCGAGGGGGTTCTTCGCATGAGCCAAGGACCGCTGGCCTGTTCTTCAGGCGTCTTGGTGGCCGGGGGTGTGATGTATTGGCTGGCCGGAATGATCTCCTCTGCAGCGGAGGCAGCTTCGGGTGAAGAAGCTTCGGCGGGAGAAGAGAAGTATCGAGGAATTGATGCGCGCGAGGCAAGATACTGATGGCCAACTGGCACTCGGCGAGCAGCGAGTGAAAGGCTGGGGCTCGAAAAGCATCTTCCAGCGCGGAGGACGACCCGGGCGTGGGACAAGATGCGGGCGGCGTTTTGACTCATTGTGGCGTGTGGATTGGAAAACCTGAAGATGAAGTTCAGGATGCTGTGATGGCAGAACAGGGCCAAATCGTAGCTGCGACGGAGCTTTCCCAGCCCCGAAAACTTCTTTACGTCCCTAAGATCACATGACCGGGGAAGTTCTCGGCAAATCTCCGGCTCAAGCCAACGAAGCCCCACACACCAACTTTGTGTGCGAAATTCGCCAAAAATACTGCCCCCTCGATTTTGGTATGTGCGCTGAACGGGGTCGGAAAGTGAGCACTGAGTGAGGGGGGCAGGATTGCGTCCTTACCACTCTCCATAATTTTTGCGACGATACGAATTGCTTCGCGTTTTCCCTCCCGTTCCCTTTGGCACGCTCTCCACACCAACAGGACAACATCGAAACGCAAAAGCTGAACCGGGTTGGTTTCGTGCTAGGAATACAACTCTCTAACATCTCTTTTGGGATCTGTCCTTGACCCTCAAATACCCGCCTCACCCTCCGGCGATCTTCCCAATCATGGAGGATCTTCTCACGGCCGTTTCGGCCGACGGTTCATCGATCATGGCCCAGGTGGCACCCCATCTGAGCCGGCATCTGCTCTTCCCGCTCATCCAGTTTGAAGGCGAAAAGGCGGAGGAAAAGGAGGATATCGAACTGGCCAAGAAGGTCTTGTCGGGGAAGATCAAGCTGCTGGAGGACACCAACATGACCGACTACGTCGCGACCCTGTACTGCGAGCTGCATGGCGTGGCTGATCCGCCCGCAGAGTACACCAAGAAGCGACAAGACGTCCTAGCACAGCTGGAAAAGTACGAGCAGGCTACTGCCAAGATTGCCGATCTTTTGACACAGGACGAGGTCGTCAACGGTCTTCGAAGCGACAAGGTCGCCAATTTGGAGTTTTTGAAGAACCAGCACGGAGTAAGTTGGAGCCATCGACGATGGTCCAGTGCACTGGGGTTACGGGACATGCATGCTGACTAGACTGTCTCTAGGTCACGATGGAAATGGTCAACGCACTTTACGACTTTGGACAGTTCCAGTTCCGATGCGGCCAGTACGGTCCTGCCGCCGATATGCTCTACCAGTTCCGAGTATTGTCTACCGACAATGACAAGGTAGCGGCCTCTACCTGGGGCAAGTTGGCATCTGAGATCCTCTCTACGAACTGGGAGTCGGCCGTGGAAGAGCTCAAGAACGTCAAAGAGGGCATCGACACGAGGCTGTTCAATAACCCGCGCGCCCAGCTCGACCACCGAACCATGCTGATTCACTGGTCTCTCTTCCCCCTCTTCAACTGGGAGGGCGCCCGTGAGCCCATCTTGGAAATGTTCTTCTCTGCTCCCTACATCAACACCATCCAGACCTCATGCCCCTGGGTCCTGCGATACCTGATTGCTGCCGTCATCACGGGACGAACTCGCGCACGAAACAGCTCTACCCAGCAGAAGCAGCTAAAGGACATCGTGCGTTATGTACGCCAAGAAGCCTACGAGTACGCCGACCCCGTGACTCAGTTCGTCAACGCGCTCTACATCGCCCACGACTTCGACGCCGCTCGTGACGCTCTTCGCCTTGCCGAGGAGGTCTGCCGTGGCGACTTCTTCCTTGCCTCGTCTGCCGATGCCTTTGTCAACGCTGCTCGCCACTTGATCTGCGAGAGCTACTGCAAGATCTTCAGCCGCATGAACATCCGCGACCTCAGTGCCAAGCTCGGCCTCAACCCCGACGAGGGTGAAAAGTGGATCGTCAACCTTATTCGTGAAACCAGACTTGACGCCAAGATTGACAGCCAAAACGGCACTGTCATCATGAACCACCCCCCGAATAATGTCTACCAGCAGGTCATTGAGAAGACAAAGGGCGCCTTTTTCAGGACGCAGGTTCTCACCGCTGCTGTCACCCCCAAGTAAACAGCAGCCGTGATGGTTTCCTTGTCCGTATTTATGCCGGGATAGCTGCGTAACCAGTTGCCATCTGCGAGGTGAGGAATGCTAAACTTTTGAGGCAATCTTGTCATTCGATATGATCTCTTGCTGGAAGCCATTCTTACCCTGTCCATGCGAATGGTAACGGCTGATCAACGCCGAAACATCAGGACGGCACAAGTCTGATGTGGTGGTATGAGGGCTGAGTCGGAACGAAATCGACACGTACGGACACGAAAACGAATAAAAAGGAGGAAGTCATCGAAGACAGTCTTGTTTTTTTATTGACGTTCCCCCCACAGGACAATCGAAAGAGGTGGCCTATCTCCCCTGGTGCTGCGGTCTGCATTGTATGGCGTTTATATAAACTTGTTTTTTTCTTACCTTACGTACCATTTACTTTTTTTTTTTTTTGCGGAATCTGCAACTCGGGAGGGGAAACGGGATATGCGGCCGTTTAGTCTGGGGGAGGGAAAGGGCATGGATGAGGCAGGGTGTTAGAGGAGGCGGAGTGTAGAGGGAGTGAGTGAAGCTATGTAGTAGTGGAGAAGGATGAAGTCTATGAACGATGAATTGTTTGATGTTTATGTTAGAAGAAGCAATCACCTCGATTTGCGTAGCGTGCTCGTGGTGATGGGGAAAAGTGAAATGCTATGCCGGGTGACTGAACGACTTGATGATTGTATACTGGCTGATTCAAAGTTGAGTGACTATGAAACACTTAACTTCACACAACGCTCGCGGCTCAACTACACGTTTAGCTTCTGTCCCCCCCCCCGGTGTCATGATAGATCGGTCACGGGTAGCCGCCTACATTAGCCGCTGCCTTTTCACAACTTCAACGCGACAGGATGCAGCGAGGTGTTATGTTAATCATGGTACATACATGAATTGGCCTTTGCGTCGTGCCTCTTACCTCCTGACTGGCATTGACGAATCGAACAGATGGAGAGTACCCACGCGCTGGCTATAAGGATGGGCTTTCGGCGCAGAAGAGCAAGAAGACCGGAAGACAGGGGTAAAAATGTTAATGCTATTTTCAATATGCCCCATGTCTACATACTCATAAGTCATTGCTCATCCTCATCGCCTCACTACACAAGTCCGCTCCTCCCCTCTTCCGAGCAACCCCTCCAAATTTCCTGACCACCTTCCGCACACACTTCTGTCGTGCCTCGATCCCAATAAAGTGCGTCTGTTCCTCGCGTCGACATTCCTATTGCTCTGCTTCTCGCGAGGCCAGCCATACCTGTGCCTTGAGAGCCTCAATGGTACTATCTCTCATCCACCACACCTGGGCATCATCTGCCTCTGCATCTTGGTCCTGCATCGTGCCGAATGCTTCGCTTGCTGATTCTCCAGCATTTCTATCGCCACCAGCGACACGACTGCCAGCCTTGATGGTGGCCTGGCTATCAAAGACGCTGGGCATACCGTTTCTGAGAAGCCTCTCTCTGGTGGCGCCCCATTCAAAGAGGAGCTTGGCACCCTCGAGACGTTCCCGGTCACTTGCTTCCCTGATTCCTCTTTCGAGTTCCATTCTGGCATCGACTGCGGAACCGACTTCGAGTTCCTTTTCGTGGCTTTCCAGGAGAGTGGCCTTTTCAGCGTGGTCTACCCCCCGGAGGTGATCGAGCTGGAAGATCCATTCAAGAGGCCTCTTCTCTTTTTCATCGCTGCCTAGGGTGCGGAGTGTGGATGAGAAGGCTCCTTCACGGGGAGGGCGGCGGCGCAGATAGATGCTCTGTGTTCGGGCAAAGGCTTTCTGTAGCTCTTCATCGGAGAAGTCTAGTTCCACGTCCCAGAACTGTGGACCACAGGATGTGGATAGGCTCGAGATTTGATCTAGGGGTGGTAAGAGACACGGTGTAGTGCGGTGGAGAATATGCTCCGAAGAAAGGGCATCTTCTTTCATCGCAATCTGTACGGATACAGATACAGGCTGCCCGGTTAGAACGTCCTTGGCGACCAGGCAGCGCTGCTCGGTCGCCAGGACCCAGAAATGGCGGAAAGCTTGCAAGTGTGACCGGTTGTCCATCACGTTGGATGGGAATACAGGATAGAAAGCTACTAGTAAAGCTGCAATCGCCATATTGCTGGTGCCGAACGTTACAGTTCCGCATCCTAGGAACAAAGATCCTATGGCCAAGTGAGCTGCAAGATGCGAACCGTAAGGAATTTCTGGGTTGTTGCGGCCATGTAGAGAGCGCAGACGTCTCAACACCGAAATGTCTCCAGTGCCGGCCATGACGATTGAGCACGACAGCGCCAGTATATCCTGGCACATTCTGGCGTTTGATCTTGCGAGCTCCTCGTCATAACATGGCGTCGTACCCGCTTGGCCCTTTGAGGTGCTTCCGATGCTAGAGATGCGCATAAACTGATCCAGATAGTGCAAGAGAAGATCCCGGACCTTGACAGAAGCACTACCGGAAAACCGGAGGGCAATGGAAAAGCAAATACCAGTGAGAATACTATAGAGTGGAAGATCCATCGAGCGCAGCTTAGTGATGTTTTGCAGTTTATGTCGCGGTCGATACGGACCCGGAAGGTTGCTTTTGATCCAGGAGAACGTGGGCTCAATCTTGGACCAGAGAATGAGATTTTTGGCAACGGTACGGAGGAGTAGAATATCTGGTCGGATGTAATCAAATTGAAGTACCGAGTCAGGAACATCAATCTTTCGGGCCACTATTTGATCTTCAGACTTCATGAAGATCAGCGCAATAGCTATCACCGCACCTGCCGATGCTCTATCAAGAATGTGGACAATCTCAACATTTTTGGTGGCGGTCGCGTGCACAATAAGTTTATCCGTGAGCTTCATGTCTTGGAGACCCTTGAGATCGCCCCCTTTGCCCAAGTTGATGAATCCAAGGGCGAAACCGGCAGCAAGACGGTAGCACTCACTCCTGAGAGGCTCTTCTTCGTCTTCTTCATCAATGTGCTCGATTTCAGAGATCATGATCTCACTCATTCGCCTATGTTGGCTGTTGCAATACAAGAGACCAATTCCCATGATGCCAGATGTCTGCGTCAGTGGCGAGAGGTTGAGTTCGGCGGCTCCACGTGGAAGCATACGAGTTGCATGGACGGAAAGCAGCCGTGTGATAAGGGAGTCCATGGTGCCAATGTAAGATGCCGCTAAGCCCAATAGCAGTCCAATGGAAGTCATCGTGTGTTTGGGGGTAAGATATTTGAATGCTACCCATTTGGCCACGCCCTTCAAATGCCCATTCAGGCCCAAAGCTAGCAAGAAACCAGCGTGTCGATTACTGAGTTCCTGTGCTGGTTTGTTATAAAGGATCCAAGATGTGTCGATTCCCTTTGCCTGTGGAGATATCGCTAGGCCAGCAGCAACGCCTTGATGGAAGAATCCCCAGCAAACCTTTTCCTCGGTAAAGAGAGTTTTGTCGACCCCAACCGTCACATTCGCCGGCTTCACTATGCAATTCAAATTGAACCCTCCGATGTGAAACTTTTGCGTGATAAGAGGAAAGCGTAGGCCGAAGTACAGGAGCGCGCGTCCCGCAGGAATCGCCAATGTCCCATTCGCCAGTCTCGATACCAGCTCTTTTTGCTTTTCCAAATACTCACTCTCTGACCAAGTCGCATCCGGAGTCAGTCGAACTATTCGCGCCTTATGAGTCGACAGCAGGTCCTGTGCTTCATTCAGACGGCGGTCATCTTTAAAGAGCGTTCGAATGACAGCTTGGCGCTCTGTACCTTCACCCTCATCATGTCCAACATTGTTAGCCTCTTCCACGCTTTGACAAAGAAGTTTGAAGTCCCAAGTTGCCATGTGAGTAGGCGCCAGGATATTGGCTAGAGCGTGCTGTGGCTTTCTGTTAGGCTTGACAATCAAACTAATGTCACTTCGCTTCACCAGATCCAGCAATTCATTGGACCACCCGGAGGGCGGGTGCGGCTGACAAAGTGAGATGGCATCTTGAAGCGGAACTAACACCGCTTCTGGAAGCGTCTCCAGTACGTAATTGGTGATACCGCAGTCTAGCATTGCTTCGACCATCTCAACTGCCGTTGAAGTAGGCTTCGTCACCTTGAAGAATCTTTTGAACATGAGCGTCCGGCTCGCAATCGCGTCCCACCTCTTGTCCTGAAGCTTCTCGGCCTCAGACACGCGAGAGCTCGCGTGATAGATGTCAGCAGGAGTGAGGCAAGGCTTCCCACGCACACCAGAAAGCCGACATTGAATCCACTCTAGAATATCGGGACGAACTGGTGGTTGTGGAATAGGAGGATTTAAATTGAGCTCTGGTGATAGTCAGCTTGTGCCCACGCGCATGACAAATGTTTCATCGAAGTCATCATTTACCTAGATCTTGGCGAGGATCAACATCTTCCTGGATGCCCAACTCGTAGATGGATGAAAATTCATGCCACTTAAGCCATCGCGCGAGCTGACATAACAGTACTCTGAGATCAGCTCTGCCAGGAGAGAGAAATTCGGGGGTTGTTATGTCCAGCTTTTGCTCGTCGAGAAGAAGATGTAAAGCCATGAATATATCAACAGCTACCTTGCGTCGAGTTTCGGGCGATCTGCTGAGAGACGTAGGCATATATCCGTGCACGCCCATGATGGCGTCACCCCAAGCAGAATGGATATACTCCTTTGCTAAATTGATGTGCCTCGTAAGATAGTTGGGTGATGTGAGAGGTTGGGTTTGAGAAGGCAAAACGTCATTGTCATCTTCATCAAGAGCCCATTGCCAACCCCTGTTCATCAGCCAATTTGGACAGCCAAGACAGTTTGCTGCTTCTCCTGCTTTCAACGCTTTCCAGTCCTCTGATTCGTGTAGTGTTTCGGTGAAAGACCCCGAGGTCGTTCCGCGTAGGCGAAAAGATAGTTGCGTCGACCGCGAGGATAAAGGGCTCTTATCATGCCCCAAAATGAGATACGAAGCAAGTATCAAAACTGTAATTGCGGACCATTCAATTTCAGGGTTGGTGTCACTTCTGTATTGAAGCCATTGCATGATGTGAAGCCAACCCGCGTGGAGACGACTGCCAAGAGCTTCAGGCAGAACACTTTTACAGATGTCCAAGACCTTGGTAACTTGAGGGCACGTTGGTTGAAGTTGAATTTGTAGTATGTGCAGACGGCCTTGCTTGTCAACCACGTCGATCATTCCACGCCTCCGTGGATGACGAATACCAACAATGCCGTCATGTGTCAAATCAATGACCTCTGATCTCCTGTGCTTCACGTCCCGGTCGGCTAGTCTGCCTCGATACTGTATGCTTCTTGCGTCTTCTACAAACAACGTAGGGAGAGAGACCTTAGTGAGTTCGATCCAAGGAGCTTGGGCGCTCAGTTCATACTGTCCGTCTTTTGAATCCGATAGAACTAGGATGGCAGATATATCTCCATCAACAAGCTTTGATGAGTCGACAACGCTTTGAACCTTCCACTGCTGGCCCGGTACGACAGAGACAAAGGACTGTTCCGTTGGTCGCTTTCCGGATGTTGAGGCGGCCAACTCAGGCTTGACCTGCGCTTTCACGAACAGTGTCATCATTTGCAGTCGCTTCTCCTGCGGCTCTTGTATGCCAATAAGCAACTGGACCCGGTGGTGCTCATCCAGAGCAAATGAAGGTGCGGTGAGGATAAAGACCTTTGTTTGACACCGAGCGGGAACGGAGGATGCAGAATAACGAACGTTGGAACTGTCCAAGGCAATTGTTTGAATTTTGGTAAATCGCATGGTATGCTGCAAGCCATCAAAATCATGATCATCAAGACCCATTCTATGCAGCCCCTCGTCCAGTCCTGCACCGAGAGGAGCTTCGAGCAAGCTACTCAAACTCGGATGGATTGGCTGATGGAAGTTGGAACTAGAGCGGCCATGATAGCTACCATGCGACTCGCTCCTCTTGAAGACTCCCGCAGCGGAGATGTGAGGCTGGTCAGCAAACACAGCTCTGTCATGAGACGCAGATAGATCTGCTCTAGCCAACATTGAACTCAGCCGCCGAGAACTCCTGCGCGTCACACCGGACCCTTCTTTGTCCTGTTGCTCGAGTGAAGATACCAGATCCAAGGGCTTGTCGATTTTTTCGCTCTTACGATGCCGTTTGCCAGGCAAAGGAACTCCAAAGCTTTCCCGGTGATTTGGCTGTACAGGCGTCGATGTCCCGCTTGCAAAGCCTGGAGGAGCCATGGAGCTCCTACGTCTGTTCGTCTTATTCTTCGCCTTTTTTTGTTGGCCAATGAATGGATCCTCGTGATCGAGATATTTCAAGCTCCATACTGTGTACGATCCACTTCCTCTGTTTATGGTGATGGCTAAGATCAATGGCTCCTTCAGGGATGCGTTTTCTGTCCCCGGTAAACTAATTTGTTCTACGTGGAGGATTTCCTCTGCCGCATCGAGGAATGAAGGCTTCCTAGACTTGTAGTTGCGTGTATGACGGCGTCCATCAAGTTCGGGCTCACCCACTATGAGTCCAATATCGGACAAGGGGTCAGTCAGAGAGACAAGACGTGGCCAATGGGACTGCTGCTGTTCCAATGGCGCATCCCACATACCCTCCAGAGTTAAACTGGACCCGAAGTGTAGCGGTTTGGGTTTCCCTAAGCCCTCAATTGAGAAAGCCATCTGCTGTGAACTATTGAGTGCAGAAAGCTGAGACGACACAAATGAGTTGGGCGGGACTCGTGGAAACTTCAACGAAATCGGCGCCACACTCTCTGTACTTTGCCTTCTCTGAATGATGACCCCTAGAGGCGCTGCGCAAGCAGATTCAACCTCAAAGGGCATGTGAACGACATGACTGGCGCCGGAGAGAAAGAAAATATGTGCTTGGGTCTTGAGAAACACGACCAACGCCTTCTCCAATTTCGGCGCCGTGGAGGGCCTCGCGTGAGAACTCTTGCGCTCGACGCGCTCTTGACGCGCTTCATCAGCGGATGTTGGAAAGTATGCCAAAAGGGCCTCGGTGATTGTCTCCTTCTCAAGTGTGAACTTGAAGGTTTTCTGAAAGAGACCTCCGCGGCACCAGATGACGCAGTCTCGAGTGGTCAACAGCTCGTCCTCTGCGAGATCTGCATCTTTTTCATCTGTGGTGATGGCCCAAGTGTACGAAGTTGAGGGGGCATCGGAAGATAAAAGCTGCTCCTCAATGGCGTTGCGCAGTCCTGACGGATGATGTAGCCCAAGGGACCTTACCGAGGCCATGTTGGGTTTGATGGAGCTCCATAGGCAATATCAAGATCGGATCAACGGCGTTCAAGCGCTGACCATGCGCTGGGCCGCAAGCTCCTCGGAGCGGTAGAGAAGCAGAAGTACAGTTCCTCGGCCAGCGATTTCATATGAGGACTGAGCAGTACTTTGGTGAGGCTGGGTCGACGAGGGTCGGAGTGCGGTGGCGTACACCATCAGTGTTTGTGAATTTGTCGATCGGGACGTCGATGGACGCGTCTCGGTGGATTGGTGAGATAAGATAACGCGCCGAATCGTGCAGTTAACTGCCGCAACACTGCAGCGGTGCATCGAGCGCTGAGAGTCAGAGACGCAGGGCGCACAAGGAGCAGCAGTAGTGCAGATGGGGCGCTCCAATCAATCACTGCAGCGCACGCCCGATTCGGCAGGGGCGATGGTGCCCGTCGTGCTCGTGACGTCGTTATAGGGAGCTCCTCGATTCTGCCAAGCTCTTAGGTAGTTCAACACCGGATCCTCATTGTCTCGAGGAGCATTCGTAGTGCTCAGGCTACTCTCCAGCGATCCTCGTCTCTGCCTCTGTGATCTTTGCTGTGCTGAGCAGCGAACCGAATTGACTGACCGTCCGATTTTTCAAGTCGACCAAGGACACATGATGTCACCCAGGTCGTTGGCACAATGACAGACGAGTCCGAACGCAGTGCCGACGACAATCATCATCCACCTCAGCTCGAGCATGACAGTCCAACGGATGGCGTAAAGACTTCCCGTTTCGATGAGTCTGACACTGCCGCCTCCGGCCCAGTGGTTGAGCATCAAGACGACTCAACCCAAGCCGCGACACAGGATGTAGCCGACGAGGAAGAAGATGAAGGTGAAGGTGACGAAGATGATCCGGGGGATGAAGACGTCGACGACGACGACGACGACGACGACGACGACGAAGATGATGACGATGACGATGAAGAGGACGAGGAAGACGAGGAGCCACGGTTCAAATATGCGCGTCTGACGCAGAATATGAGTGGACTCTACCGGAACGGTGATGCCACCAGCGCATTCATAGTTGGGGGGAACAAAATGGTGCGCAATGCATCGGACTCCCATAAGACTGCTTGATCTGGCTGTGCTGACTCTGGAACAGATCATTGGCACTCATAATGGTAACATCGTACGTGTGCAGGCCCACCTCACATCCTTTGCGAGAAGTTCTTGTATGTTAACATCGCCGTCAGCACGTAGTTCAGCTACCCACTTTGCTCCCGCTCCGAGTTTATCATGCGCATTCGGCATCTGTCACGAGCGTATCGACATCACCTTTTCCTCCTCCTTTGTCAAACGAACAATTGGAATCGACGACCCAGCCACAAAAATCTCAGGCCCAAACGAGCCTCCGGCCAGATGCTTCACCAGCAAGGAGTTCCAGGCGGCGCAAGGATCAAACGCAGTTACCCCGGACGCCCTCCAATGATATCTACATAGCTACTTCCTCCATGGATGGCAACGTTTGTGTGCAATCGCTTCTAGACGCCAAAGATGTTCATCTTCGAAATTTCGCTCGTCCAGTCCAAGCTGTGTCCTTGTCGCCAGAGTACAAAACTGACCGTACCTATCTCTCTGGTGGCTTGGCCGGACAGCTCATACTCACAATGGGAGGTGGTCAAGGCAGAAGTACTTCTACGACCACTGGGACTGCCGTTGCCGCTGCGTCTGGCTGGTTAGGAAGCATAGGTCTTGGGAATAGTAGTGGTAAAGACACCGTTCTGCACTCAGGCGAGGGCACCATTAGTAGCATCAAATGGTCCCTCTCCGGAAAATACGTTGCATGGTTAAATGAGTACGGCATCAAATTCATGCGCTCGAACCTCCATCTTGATAGCACCCATTCCGAGGGTGCGTGGCAACGGATAGGACACTACGACAGGCCGCATACTGAAGAGTGGGAGACAATGGCAAGCGTGTGGAAGGGTCGTGTGGAATGGATAGACGAAAAAGCCATTGAGAGTGATGAAACGAAGCCCCCAGGCCATGATGCCTTAAATGCGACTGAACCCATGTCCAAAAAAACAATGGAGAGACTCATTGTTGGTTGGGGGGGCACAATATGGATCATTCACGTGCATCACGGCGCACCCGGTATTGGAAGACTATTCCATGACAGGCCTGTCGGTCGAGACAAGCCTTTCGGTCGAGCAGAAGTAGCCAAGATGTGAGTGATACGGCCCTTGCAACCATTATGAACGATGAGTTGCTGATCTGAGACAAGTCTACGAATGGATTGCATCATTGCAGGATTGTCGTTATATACGCAGAGCACGTTACTAGTCCTTGCATTTTGCCCTGAGGAAAACGACGAGGATGAAGACGTTAAGGTTCCTGAGCACAAGTCTGAGCTTTCTTCGGGATCAATAGGCAGTGAGCCTCCCGGAGGCATTCGCCGACGACACAACAATCCGCCCCCCGAGCTACGGCTTATTGATCTGGAATCAGAAATGGAGATCGACAAGGATCGACTTGGAGTCAGCCGTTTCGAGCGACTGGGTGCAGCTGATTACCACCTCGGTGTACTTCCAGCACATTCAGCGGCAACCGTTGTGGCCTCCAGAGGTGCCTTGGAGACTCTTGCTGGGTTAGGCAACGATGTGTGGAACGTCGCAATCAACCCAAAGTCTCTCTTCGGCTCCTCTGCGAGTATCAGAAGTAGAGACAGCGGCGAAGATTATGCATCCGTACCTCGTACTGCTAGCACTGCCGGTACGTTGAGAGGCCTAGGCAAGCAGGCCAGTCAAGTGCCTATTCATCCAAGCTTGACGAAACCCGGCATCAAAATCTTCATTCACAGTCCCTACGATTGTATTCTTGGGACGAAAAGAGATTTAGCAGATCACTTGGCTTGGCTTGTTGAGCACGAACAGTATCAACAAGCGTGGGAACTTGTAGATGAAAACCCTGATATTGTCGCCACGGCGCCTGATAAGAACTCAGACATGATGCAGCCAGTTGCGCCGAAACGGCCCCCCATTCCTGATTACTTCTTCGACGGTGATTCCATGGCGGACTCCACCCAGGAGAACCTGTACTCCTACTCTGCAAAGGAGAAGAGGCGCATTGGCGAGTCATGGATTCAGCAGCTTGTTGAAAACGACGATTGGCACACAGCTGGAGAGGTGTGTGGGAAGGTGTTGTCCACTCCTGATCGATGGGAGAAATGGGTGTGGACTTTCGCAGGAGCCAAACACTTTGATGAAATCACGCCCCATATTCCTTCGGAGCCTTTGCAGCCCCCTCTTCCGACGACGATATACGAGGTGGTTTTAGGCCACTACATCCAGACTGACAAGCCTCGCTTCAAAGAGTTGCTTGAAAGATGGCCAGTCGAGCTGTTTGACGTAAGAACTATCACAACAGCTCTGGAAAACCAACTCAACTTTAGGGATGTCCAACAAGACAGTGTTGAAGATGGTGAAAAGGGTAGAGACTGGCTGATCGTAATGCAGAGTCTAGCCCGCCTCTATGAGGCTGGCGGGCGCTTTCGGGATGCTTTGAAGTCTTATATCATTCTTCATGATGCTGATTCGGCATTTAGGCTCATTCGAGAGCGGCATCTTGCAGAGGCCGTAGCTGATGATATCCCAAGTTTTATCAGCCTTCGAGTTCCGCCTTCCAAATTATCGTCTGCAGATGAAGCCGATTTGGCGGAGGCAACTTCCGAGGCCATCACTCTGTTGGTAGACGAGGCGCAGCACGGCTTAGTTCGTCCGGATGTCGTTGTGGAGCAACTGAGGTCCAAGAAGCTCTATCTTTATCTGTACTTTTACCTGAAGGGTCTGTGGAAGGGACAAGGCATCCGAGAACACTCTTCGGAGAACATGGATCGACTGGTCATGGATAGCCAGTCTCTGGTGGACGGCTATGCAGATCTAGCCGTGCATTTATTCGCCATGCACGATCAAAGCACTCTAATGGAGTTTCTCAAGTCGTCAACGTCGTATACGTTCGAAAAGGTAAAAATACCAATTGTGCTACATCTTGGGAAATCATTTCTTTTGCTGACAGGTGGCAGGCTGTGCAAGAGTGCGAGGCACATTCGTATTATGACGAGCTGGTGTTTTTATACTCCAAAACCGGCCAGATGAAGCGAGCTCTGTATCTTATCATTGATCGGTTGAGGAACGTGCAAAAGGCGATTGAATTCGCCAAAGAGCAGGACGATCCCGACCTCTGGAACAACCTTCTCGACTACAGTATGGACAAGCCAAACTTCATTCGGGCATTACTTGAGCAAGTGGGCACCGCCATCAATCCCATTACCCTTGTGCGAAGAATTCCGGAGGGTTTGGAGATTCAAGGCCTCAGGGAGGGCCTCACCCATATGATGAAGGAGCATGAACTGCAACACAGCATCAGCTCAGGCGTGGCCAAGGTACTAAGAAGCGAGCTAGCCGCAGCACAAAACGACTTGAGGGCGGGTCAACAAAAGGGTATCAAATTTCAGGTAGCACAGCCAGGAGGCGAGAGAGTTTCAATGGCTGCACGCAAAGAATCGATAGCGAAGGAGAAGGACGGTAGACAGACATCTGTTGTCGAGGATCACCAGAACGAGCATAGGACTCCTCAGCCTGGAAGCTGCGCAGGCTGTCACGAGATATTCACTGAATATGAAATGGAGACCATTATCGGATTCGGATGCGGCCATGCTTTTCATGTTAGTCATCTACTGGAACGCGGCCACCGCAGCAGAAAGTCGGATGTTGACCTCGGTGGGGAGTCTGGTGGACATACACGTTACTCTGTCGGGATGAAAGTGATGCGGGCTCGACTGCTGCGAGATGAAGTTGGAACAGGCTGCCCGGTTTGCTCCTGAGACTTAAACGCAGCGGCTTGTGTTGAAGGCGGCGTTTGTAAATATGACAGTATGGGCGGATAGGTGCACGAGTGTGTTCACCGTTGGCAGTGTTGTTGGGTATGCTGTCTGCGATACTGTCACTTATATCAAGATTTCTCCTTTGTACTAGTACGGCCCAACGCCCAACGATGGTGGATCGTGTACAGCACATTCAAGATGGCCAGTTTGTCTTTCATTCTATCTATTTCTGCGGCGACGGTACGAGTCGATTAATTCCTGTTTCGGAAAACACGTATTGACAAAGATGTCGTATCAATACAGTTCAGCGGAGGACTTAGAAACTGATAGAGACATGTTTTCAGCATAAACGATCTGAAGTTAACAGTAAATAGGTGCATTGTTTTTTTCGCATGCACATAGCATCTTCCCTAGCTACCAGCTGTTTTTGATTCGTCTTTCTGACGGAGAAATTAAATAGCAAGAAAAGAACAATGGCAGACAAAATATTCATCTCAAGCGGCACAATGGTCAAATGTCCAAGTGCTATTAATACGGATGAATGCGATGCATATGCAAATGCAGATGCATGAGGCAGGAAAGTCAAAACAAAACATGCCTTGGTATATCGTATTTTCGCAAGAAAAGCAAAACGTCTTGAAAGTTGTAAGAAAGCAATATTAAAAAGCTTCAAGAAAGGTTCAGCACATTTGCCGAATGTCATAGTGTCATTTAGCCCAACGTCCTTCCCCAGTTGCCGGCCCTGAGGTAACAAAGTTAACCAGAAATAAATCTGAAACGGAGTCTGCGGTCTTTTTCTTTAGAAAAGTTAAATGAGAGCTGCAACGGCCAAGATGGCGACTCCCCAGGCAGGCCCCCGGAAGGCCTTCGTACCAGCCGCTCCAGCAGTAAATGAAGAGGTCGTCACGGCGGGTGAACCGGCACCGGATGACTGCGAGGCAGTGGATGCAGGCGCGGTGACCTCGGAGTCGTAGGTTGAAGACGGCTTGTTCGTAGACTGGGACATCTCGGTGCTGGAGGCCACGGCAGCAGAAGTAGAGACCGAGGGGCTCGTGGGCAGAGGACCAGACACGTACGCGGAACTAGTCGTCTCAACGGAGGGAGCGGTCGAGGCGGCAGGAGGGGCAGCAGCGGACGTCATCACGGAGATCTGGCACTGGGTGTTGATGATGACGGAGCAGTAGTTCATTGAAACGAAAAGGGCGCCTAGGGTCGGGGATTCGGTTATGTTAGCTTTACTGTTCGGTACGACATAAGAGAAGCTGTGCGGGATGGTTGGTTTTCTGACGTACCGTTTGAGGTGGTGGTTCCAAGGAGCGAAGGCGCAAGAGTCTCCGTAGTCTGGGCGTTGGCTGGTGTTTTTAAAACTGGATTAGCATTTACCCCGTGATGATTATCCCCTGAAAGAGGACAGACGAAAGAGAGCCTGAATTTGAGACACGGATAACAGCAACTTACACGAAGACTGGGCCAAGCCACCCATGGCAAAGGCGCTCAAAAGGACAATCATGCCAGCGAGGGAAGTCATCTTGGAGCCGCACATCTTTCACGTGAGATTTATTCTTGGTTTGAAGTATCGGAGTGAGGTGGGTGAGACTGGAAAGTCAAGGTGACGACGGCGATGATGTGTAGTAATGTAGACCGGAAGGCAAGAATAAATCTGTATCTGGAGTGTAAGTTCGAGATGTGAATTGGTTGCAGATAAGAGATGCGTAAGGAAAGTAAAGGTCAAGCCGAGTCGAAATGAGTGTTTTTGCTTTGCTGTTCAATGCTCAAATAGGGCGGGTTCTACGCGTTACTTGAATGTGAACAAGAACAACAAATTCTTGGGAAAAGAAATGAGATAAAACCAAGGGACATCTGGTGTGGTATCGTCTAAGGGCAGAGAATGCCTGGAACGAAAGTACAGGAGAGTGAAAGCTCAACCCGAGGAGAGATCGATTTGAGGGACCCAAACAAGAATGTAATTCAAAACGAGAGATGAAATAACTTCACTGTGGCTGGAACCGTAAAGCCCAATAGTCGGGCGTAGTTCCTTTCGTGGTGCTCTTTGAAACCGATTCAACGTACCTTGGTTTGCTGTGATCAGACTACCTAATAAATCTGTCGTGGGGCAAAGGGAGATTCAAGTCGGATATTCAATCAGTCAAGGGAGGAAAAAAAAGTGATGGCAGGAACTAGTTCAGCGTGGAGGGAGGAAATAAATAGCCTTCTCACTGCCTGCTCAGGAGAGGATTCACATGGAACGCGGAACAATGTTGACACTTATGACCAACAAGGCAAAGAATAGCAGCTGCTCAATAGACCGCTTCACAGCTGTCAGACGACAAGGGGAAGACTGGTGCCATGCCTAAAACTAAAAGAGAAAAACGATGCTTGGATCATGTACTCTTCGTTTCCTCAAGCGAAACAGGTTTAGTGAGGCTCGGCAACGGTAGGAGGGCGACGCAATGCAAGAAAGGTGAGCCGATGCTGAGCTGCGATGATTTGCTGATACGGGTGACCGCAGACAAGACGAAACCGCCGAGAAAGCCTCTGTTTATGCCGTTGTTGTACTGCGATATTAGACAACACACTTTATGGGCGAAGCGACTAGACGGGCTGAAATCATCACGCCGCAGACAAGGGAAGCTTGCCCTTTTCACGCGATGAGGCGGACTTGGGAATGCAATCATCTTCGATTGGGTGACGGAGTGTGTTTGCCTCAAGACGACAAGGCCATTGTGCCACGTCCGTGTTCCATCCCTTGGCTCCGTCCGGTCTGAGACATAGTCGGCTTCTGACGCTGGAGGGCAGCACAAGGGGAGGATGAAGCAGCCGTAGGAGAAGGAATCCCTGTATCTCAGGAACAATTTCTGCTGGGGGATTGGAGTGGACCAAAACCAACAAGTTCTCCCAAGGGTTTATCACTATCGGCTGTTTGGTCTTCCATCTCTGATGGCTTTGTGTATGTAGGTAGATATGTTACATCATACATGTAGCATAACTTATGCGGAGCATGGATCATGGAAGGATTTGCCAATTATACGGATTGTATATACAAGTAATTCTCTGTGAAAACGGTACATACGACCATAGGTGGTAGAAAACTCGGGATCCCGTCCGCTCTCCCATAGATAAGCTACCAACCGACAGATTAGTAGTTGGGTCGGTGACGACCAGCGAACACCGGTTGTTGTATGTATTGTTGGTTCTTTTTTTGCAAGTTGTCGGTTCTCTTCGTGGATTCTCATAAAGCGTCATCATGTCTTCTTAGAAGATGGGCGGTAACTGTACGGAGTACATTACAGTATGTATGTGTGTCCTTTTCACTGTTCAGTGCTAAAAGTGCCCCCGACGAACGCCTCAAAGAGGTGGACAAACGAGCCAGAGGCATTCTCGATACCTACCTAACCTACTGTAGCTTGCGCCCCCTTCGACGAACCAAATGCGACTCAGTGTATACAAGTTCCGTGCATCAAAGCGATCTCTTTTGCTAGACAGGTGGTGCTGCCTCATCTCCTTCTATTCCCAACGGCCCACATGAATACATGAAGCGTGCCTCGCAACTTGCAAGTGTCCCTCACGTCAAGATGCGACTACGGCACATGACATCCAATACATCGCCTCCATCAGCTATAACTTATGATACTTCCCATCCACCTCAGCTCACCACATGGTATTCTACCGACTTCCGTCGCATCCAGGAGAGCCGTTCCCTCCTCAACGTCCTGATTTGTATATTTTTTGGGTGGTTTCGTTTTGTTTACATTCATTGGCGACGCTTATTCTTTGTCCAAACGCACTGCAGGACTGTTTCGCATGAAGTTCAGATCGACTTTGTGACCCAGCAATTCGCGAATGTTGGAAATGCCGTATTTGATCATGGTGGGTCGTTCAAGAGACAGACCCCAGCCGAAGACTCGCATGTCCTTGCTACACAGGTAATCAGTATCGACAACTTTGGAAAAATGGAAGTCATGGCTTGGTCATGACTTACGGAAGGCCCATGGATTCCAGCATTTCAGGTCGGAACATGCCGCTGTTGCCGATTTCGACTAGCTTTCCAAGACCCTTGTCTGTCACGGTGTTAGCGATTGTTTCCAGGGCGGCAGAGAGGAGAGACTTACGATAAGAGAAAATTTCCATGCTCGGTTCCGTGTCTATTGCTCAAGTTAATCGACGTCATCACGAGAAAAGTGGTCACAATGCGAGCCACTTACAAGGGTTGTAGGCACACTTGTATTTGAGATCGGTGATGCCCATCTTGCCGAAGAAAATGTCCATAAACTGCTGCAGTCAGTGATGTTGTTTCTACGCGACTGAACTGGGCAAGGCAGTGTATCTTGAAATCTTACCTCCATGAGACCACCCAAAGTCAGGTCATAATCAGCAATGACACCTTCGACCTGATGAAACTCTGCCAAGTGAGTGGCGTCTACAGTCTCGTTACGGAACACACGATCGATGGAAAAGTATCGAGCGGGGGGTGGGCGGCCATCAGGGCCTTTTTGCTGGGCCAGTTTATGCAGCATGTTGGCACTGATGGCAGTGGTATGCGTCCGTAGCACCAGCTTTCGAGTCTCCTCTCCAGACCAAGGGTATCGGTACCCTATCGATCCATATTTGCCTTCCTGAGCTATGAATCAGTAAAAAGGTTCTCCGTGCAAGTATTGGGTCCATATCTTGTCCTGGCATACCTGGTGGACCTCCTGCACGTTGTCCCAATAAGTCTTGTAGTCACCTTCGTCATTGCCATCCTCTGCTCGGGGCATATCGGCCTCCTTGGGATCGGAGACATAGAACTGCAAACACCAATGGTCAGCCTCTTTGGTGGTCGCTCCGCAATTGCCAATCAAGTACTGCAGTACGTACAGTGTCTTGCATATCACGGGCGGGATGTTGTTGCGGCACAAAAAGCGCATCAAAGTTCCAGAAGCCAGATTCGACAAACCTGACACCATGTTAGCAACCGACAAGCGGCGTAGCCAAAAAAAGCAACATGGCCACAACTTACTTATCTGTAGGCATCTCCTGGAAACCCATCTCAAAGAAGATCTGCCTCAACTCAGATCGAACCTTGCTTAGAGGATGCAAAGCGCCAGACTGTTGATCCGCACCTAAAGCCTTGAAGTTGTATCCCTTGAAATTGGCAGTCTTCCATGAACCGCTAGCAATCATGTCGGCGGTCAAGTCGGTGGCGACTTCGGGTATTTTGAGAGCGAACTTGTCAGCCTTCTCGATTTTGAAACTGATAATTTTCTGGGTTCGGACAAGCTTGCGCTTCTTCAGATCGGCCAGCATCTTGGCGTCAGGACATGATCGCGTCGACTGAATCGTCTGCATTTGCTCTTGGGTCGTGTCTTGGACAGACTCTTTCTATTGAGTGGCTTCCACGTCAGCCGCCATCCTCCATCCAAAATGCGCGAAATCTCGTCATATTTGCAGATCTACTCACGGCCGCTTTGAATTTCCCATCTGCGACATCAGTCGCGTTAGCTACCATCTCTAATATGAATGCGACAGCAGATAGACAGGAAGTCTCACCTTGGGATTTTGATATCCATTTCTCCCTGAAAGCTCTACCTTGGCCAATCTTGACAACATTCTTGTCACCAATGGCCTTCTCGAGCTCTTGTATGGTCAAACCCTCGACAGCAGCACGCAGGGCCTCAAAGACGCGAGCCTCATGACTGCCATTGGTGGCAATCTGCTCGCCTTCGGGTTCCAGGAGAGCTTCTTCACGGTCAATAGTCTCGTATTTGACCATATCACGCGAAGCAAGTCTGTCGAGAGCGCCCTTGACTTCGGTAGAAGGTATCGCGGGGAAGGCTTCGGTGGAAAGGAGGGGCGATTTCTTGTCCAGCGCATGAAGAATCTGATGAGCAAGATCCCCTGCGGGACTGCTGGTTTGTACCACCATGATGAACTGAAGTCGTATACTTCGGACAAAGCCCTGTGAGGTGCCAGCAGCGAGGGATTGTTGTTGTGATGGTTTCTTGTTCGGGCAGTGGGTGGGATCAGATCACCTGAGTCACGCGGTACACCTCACATCTGCCAAGAAGTCCCCTCAGAATTTCACGCCAGCTGTGCCCCGCCAAATGGTCGTTCGAGCTCCAGGTGGGCCTATGTACTTACTACTGAGTAGGTACCTAGGTAGTGCCCCGGCTACATGCCACCCGAGTTACATTACTTGATCATGGAATATGTACATCATACCGGTTATTAATGTACAAAGTACTCCGTATGTACGTCAAACGGCAGTACCTACCTAGGTACATACATAGGTAGGTACCTCCAAATGTATCTTGGGGAGGAAACAGGATACATACCTCATGTACTGGAGTGGGATTTTGTGAGAAGACGTCAAAATCTAATGGTGGATTTGTCTGTCTGAATACCTAGTTAACAATAGATATATCGATCAAAGTAAGTAATAATTTTAGTCTAGGAAAAGAATGAAAGGACTGGGAGAATTGGCGGACTTTATAAACTATACCTATCTATCTACATGCATCCCATACATCTACGCTGTCGCTTCTCACTTTCTGCACCGTTGACTTCTTGCTCACCTCTGTGCTTATTAGTACATACTTGCAAGTTACACCTGTGCACTGGTGACTGTACAGCCTGTGTTACTAGCCTACTACAAACGCACCTCGTTCACAAGCCGTTTCTTTTCATGGTAAGATTCGCTGCATTGCTTCCTATTTGCAACCTTAGTGGCGCGGATGACCCGGTACAATCTTTCTTGGGAGATCTTCCTACCGAGACAATCGACAAGCAATTCATATGTGTTTCTGCGATCGCATTTGAGTAAAACAAAACGTGTCGAGTTCTCTGACTCGTTTTTTTCAAGAGGTCAAGAATGTGGAGTTTTAATCAGATCTGGTAGAATGAAAGAAAAACAAGAAATTGGGAAGGGCAAGTTGTAGGTCTATTTATGGTACATGGCTAGATTTTTTGGAACACGCCGCACCCGTTGATTGAAACACACGACCCGATATGCGACCTCAGTTCTGATCAAGCCGTCTTGGCGCATCGAAGGTTTGACGCTACAGTCATACCAAGAACCAAAATGACATAAAATAAAGAGATGTCAATAGATTTCCATACATACATCAAATGGCGAATAGCTTTGTCCATGTCCCCTCTTCACGTCGCTCTTTGCCTCTAGGGTGGTACAGGCACAGGCGGCAACACAAAGACCATTTGTCCACGCTGGCAATGCCACCATGGATTGCATTGAATCTAACTATCGTTTTCTTCTCGTCTTTTCTCAGTGTCCTGTTATTCGTCTTTCTTGTGATGGCCTGGGCTTTGCCCATGCCTTAGCAATATAGGTGTCAGTTCAAGTACAGCGTGTACAATGCGTACCTATTCTTTTGTCGTCATCTGGCGCAACGGGATTGGGCACACACCCGCGATTGGCACCTGGAGCCAGACCATGACATTTTTGGACATCCGTCTGAGCTTTGACATCTGCAAACCGAAGCCTCGTCGATCGAGAACATTGGAGGTACAAAGTTCAAAAAAGTACATCGTTCTGGAAAAAGAAATGGACGAACAGGGAATCGAACCCTGGACCACTCCCAATCGTTGCATCCATGCTAAGGGAGTATTATACCACTAAACCATTCGCCCCATTTGTGATGTTACGACCTGCAAAAGGCAGTATGTAAACTATTGTTCAAGACAAAGAGGGTTGTAAAGAATTGATCGGCAGCACGTGACATGCAAGACAGGCACTGAGCACATCTAACTTTTAAGGAACAATCTCTCGAGTCTCAGCATTCAATCACCCCCTTTCTCAATGGCGAATGATGCCCAGAGCGCTGAGGCGGCAGATGGTGCTCTCCCAATGAATACTCTGGGACGCGTGGCCTCGTCCAGAGCCACCATCTCACCCTCTCGAGGCTCGGCAGCATCAACGTAAAATCGGTCGAGCCGGGGGCGGCCAAGGCACGGGCAACGAGTGCCGACACATCTCGAGGCTGATTTCGAAGAAATTGCACGTTTGGTATCACCTTCAGCGCTGAAGGGCGTGTGGAAGGTCTGCCGAAGCATGCTGAACGCGGAAGCAACGCGCGTCAGAAACACGGTCGTCGAATCACAGCGCGACACACTCAATACCATTACCGTTGAAAACCCAGACAAGTCAATCGAAAGTGTAGTCCAGAAGGCTTTCCGAACCCGTTCCACTGGAGGAGCTTCGTGGGCGTCCATCGCTGCAAGGGGCGTTCCTGGTCCTTCGGAACCACCCCCGCGAGTGTGCTTAAGGAAGCAAGCCTGTTTTTTCCCGTGCGCGTCTGAATGAGGGTGGCGGACTCGTGTGTTTAAAGAGAGAACGATGAAGGCGTAATTTTTCCCAGTCGAGTCGAAGTTAGGTGCGAGTTCGACCGCCGGGTCGGTCGCATTTTGGCCCTCGATATGTTGCTGCTGCCCTACCCGTCTCCCATCGCTTCATCCAGTCACGTCCGCCGGAAGTGAACGAGCCCGTTTTAATGTCTGCGCGCGGTCTTTCGCCTCGTGAATCGTGACAACTTCCCGCGCGACGCAGTTATCGTCAAAGTCCTACGGCGTCAGATCGTCTGCCGCGGCCCGTACCCACTCCTCCAATCGTACCGGCGGTCCTGCGGCTTCAGGATACTCGCGATGGAAACCATTGAGTTTAGTCGCGGAGTATTTGAAGCTTTCAGCCGGATGCCATTCCTCATCCGGGCTCTGAGTGCGGCGTACGACCTGCTCCAGTTAATCCAACCAGGCCAGCAGGGCCTGGAGGATGGTGACTGTGTCGGGCGAGTTGGCGCGCGCCTCCGGCGGCGTTATCGTTCTTATTGGTCGGGCATGTTGTTTTCGGGGGCCGGCGACGAGTTCGTGCGGTGGTCGATTTGCTCCGTATCCTGCGGAGGCTTTGAGGTCACCACGATCTCTGCGTGAGTTTCGCCAGAGACTGCGCTCCGAGACGTTTAGATCTACGCGTGGGTTCGCGGTAGTTTTCGGCATGGGCAAGTGACTCTGTAACCTGCTTTTTCGTCCTGTACAGCCGACTTCAAGAGTGCTGTTTAGCTGGAGGGAGAGAGATATGGAGAGGAAATACAGGAAATGATTGGTTCGCCAAAGTTGTCGAGTAGGTGTCTCGGAGGAGATAGAACGTTGCTGGTCTCCGCGAACGAAAAGACGTGCCTTGCACTTGATGAAACATGTGGGACTTCGGTCCAAGATTTCATTTCGTGATGACTTGCAATGTAAGCGCGCTTCTTTGAATGCATCAAATGAACCACCCATTGAATGATTATCGGGGTTGCTTATATTTGTCGGTGGAAGTGGAAGTTGAACGTCTCTTCCTTGGACACCTCCAGCATTTCAACCAGAAGTCGAATCTTTTTTCGAAGACGACTACATAATGGACCGTGTGAAATCAGCCGTGTCGGGTTTCCTGTCATAAATCCTCCTAGCAGCGCAGCCGGCGGCGGTGGTATCGGTGAAGGCATTAGATAGATGATGTGTAATGAACTTTAATGAGGAATTTGGTAAAGCAGGCTCTGGTCATCAGACTCAAATTGCTGGGGAAAATCGTCAACATAGCCGTCTTCGAAGAAGGATTCGACTTCTGGTTGAAATGGTGGAGGTGTCTGAGGGAAGTTTAACTTCCACTTCCACCGACAAACAGAAGCAAACTCGATAATCATCCAATCGGCGATTCATTCAAAGAAGTGGAACGCGCTCACATTGCAAGCCATCACGAAATGAAAATAAAATCTTGGACCAAGTCCCTCTCCCTCCCGCTTAACAGCACTCTTTACGTCGGCTGTACACGACGAAAAACCAAGTTATAGAGTTCCCCACCCATGCCGAAGAAAGATCAGGCAAACCCACGTGTAGATCTCAACGTCTCGGAGCGCAGTCTCTCGAGCGGTCGATCAAACACGAAGAAGTCAAGGAGGCCGCTCTCAATACGAGCCTGCCAGAGTCCTCACCCGCGAGCCCCCGAGCCAGTTGAGCCTGCCGCACCCGCAGATACAGAGCCAGAAGAGCAAGTCGCCAGCATCGAGTCTGATCAGTACGAATCAACTGAAGATATCGGAATTGGTAGCGCGGGTCGTGGAATCAGGAAAGAATCTCTCTAGAAAGCTTCCATCTTGTCTCTCTCTGCGAGTGGTCGGGAAATTTAAAGTCTCTGCTTCTCTGCGGTACAGAGCCGATATTTGTCTCAGGAGGAATCCCGCTACGAAGCCCTGCCCAGCGTTCAAGAGCCTGTGGCTCCTTTCCTCCGGCCGTTGTTATCTCCGCTCTGTAGGCTAGGTCTTTGTGTCCCCCAACGTCTCCGGACTCTCCGAGTGATGTCCAGTACTTCTCTGTATACTCGCGGCGGACTGCTATTGAGCGGGAGGGGTGGTTGCGCGGCCCCGAAGAACCAGGAACGCCCAGAAACACTCCTTGCGGTGATGGACGCCCACGAAGCCGCTCCGGGGGAAGGAGTTCGGAGAGCCTTCTGGACTGGCTTTTCGACGGACTTGTTCAGGTTTTCGGTCATGATGGTGTTGGATACGTGGCACTGTGGCTCGAAAACCGCGTTCTGACGCGCGTTGCTTCCGCGTGTTGCTTCCGCGTCCAGCATTGCTTCGGCAGAACTTTCACATGCCCTCCAGCGGTGAAAGTGATACACCATGAGTTCAATTTGTTGATAGTCGGCCTGTAGATGTTTCGGCACTCGTAACATGTCTTGGCTGCCTCCGGCTCGACCGCTTCGACGTTGATGCTACCAAGGCCCGAGAGGGTGGTGGCGGCTCTGGGCGAGGCCACGCGTTCTTGGACAACATCATCTGCTGCCCCAACGCTGCGGGCATCATGATTTGTGTGCCATCGCGAAAGGGGATGATTAAATGCTGCGAATCTGTTGTCTATTTGGTTCTTTTGCATGTGTTGGGGTCGACACCGCGACGATACCACGGTGCAACTCTTCCCCAAGTCCACTACCTACTCTTCTACTGATGCGAAGGCAGTTTAGTTGCAACTTACATAGCGTAAACGAGGTCTCCAGCCTTAGATCTAGCGAGAGGCCGCTGGACGAAGATCTCGATGTTCTTGCAGAGGGTACAATGATATGATATGATATGATATGATATGATTGCTATTGACGCCGGCAGTGTGGGGCGCAAAGCGCCCACTCCGCAGAGCCTCCCAAGGGGCGTGATGGCGG
>SRPX01000600.1:0-14729 GCA_018360215.1 Claviceps spartinae
TTCCATGAGAAATAACTTCAACTAAACCATACCGTCCAAACTTGAGCCTTTACTTTTGAGCCCACATCCCTTCCACGGACGACGTTAAAAGATACAAAGCCAACTACACTTTCATTGGCTACGCTATAAACGCTAGCAGGGGATCTAAACCAAGCTATGCCGCTTTAGGCAATTTAGGGTGGACATGGAATAGTTCTTGGGGGGGGAAGTTAAGGTTTCCTGTGATAGCTCCTGCAGCTGCCCCATGCCGCCCCGCTTGAGCTCTCCACTTCTCCATCCCTTGTTCTCTCGAGTGACTTCAATGTCTACATTCTCTCCAGTTTGACCCCGCTGAATCGGATCCTGATTCCCAACAATCCCCGCGATCTTGTCCTTCATGTTACCAAACCACTGGCCATCAGCCATCACTGTTTTTGTCATGCCAGCCAGGCCAGACTCGGTCTCGGCACTCGTACAAACACCACCACCACTCCTTCAGCACATCGATCGCGTGCGGCTCTCGTGACAACCGCGACCCCCTAGCCAGAGCTGCGCCTCGGCACGCGACCTCTCATCCAGTCGCCTAGTCACGACTCATCCCCGTCCCAAAGACATTCACGATCATAAAGGCCACGACTTCTACGCGAGACAATGGGAAACAACCATTCTTCGGCTGCCAAGTCGGGCTCATCGGGCTCGACGCCTACGGCCCCGTCAAACGATGCCGCTCACGCCTCGTCGACCTCATCCGCGGCGCCCGACTCTCACTCTAATCCGCATCCTTACCATTCCTCCAACCACCACCATCTACTGCCTCATCGCCAAAAGGACGCTCGCATCAATCCCGCCGCTGCCCATGCTACGCACGGCCTAGCTGCTCCTCCAGAGCCTTCCCTCGCCCAGGCCACGGGCTCCACCTTCAGCAACCGACGCGGGAGCTTGCCTGGTACAGCCGTCTCGTCATTGACCGGCTCGCCGCACGGCAACACATCAACTTCATCTAAACCGATTAGGGCTCGCTCCGTCCGAGACGAGCCTACCAAACCTGTCGATGTACCCGTTGAGACCGGCTCGCTCCGCACACACAGAGAAGGCCAGGTCCCCGTCGCTGCTGAACAGACTGGTCTCGACCCGCATCTCATATCCAACAGCAGCCTCACGGACATGTACCTAAGGGGGCCGCCGAGACTTCCTCTACCGATCGAGGAGGAGGTTCACACGCCTGGTTCGCCCATTCTAGCTCCAGAGGACATTTTGGATCCAAAGGAGGACATCGCTGAAGTTGACTTGGGTGAATCCTCAGACGGTGTCACGCGAAACCAATCTGGCGTCAGTGCAACGACTGTTGATGACGACGAATCCGAGGAATTGCGAGTGGACAAGACGAGACCTGTGGTTCCCACCAAGATTGAGTGGAGAGGGGGGGGAGAGAAGATTTATGTCACTGGAACCATTTTCCAATGGAATCGCAAGCAGCGACTGCATCCCGTGTGAGTATCCTTTTGCTTATACAGAAAACACAAAGAACAAGCCCCACTCATACGACGAAAAAACAGCGAGGGAAAACTAGGGCATTTTGCCACCACGGTCTACATCCTCCCCGGCACACACCATCTTCGTTTCTTGGCCGATGGGATCATGCAAACATCGCCCGATCTGCCCACAACCGTAGACTTCGGCAACAACTTGGTTAACTACATCGAGGTGAATCCCGATGCGCTACTTGAGGCTAAACCACACTCCGGTATGCCCAAGGTAGACACGGATGCGGACGCTTCCAAAGACCCGCAAGCCAAAGAGCCTGTCAAGCCCAAGGGAAAACCCGTGCTCCCTCCTGCAAAATATGCAAGCGAAGTTCCACAATATCTCGTCGATTTTGACCAGCCCGACGAGTCGGTAGCGTACAAGAACGCTTTGAGTGCCATTGAGAAGTTGCCAACGCCCCCTACTCTACCCGGCTTCTTGGGTAAGCCTCTCCTAAACGCTGCAACGCTGATGAAGGACGACAATTCGGTGCTGAATATGCCGAATCACACTGTCCTGAATCATCTGGCTACGAGCAGTATTAAGAACAATGTCCTGGCTGTATCAGCAACGACGAGATACCACAACAAGGTAAGCATTAAGTGCCCTTTTATCTAGCACATCCATACATGCACCAGGGAAATGCTGATATTTTGTTCACGATGCGCAGTATGTGACGACGATATTGTACAAACCTTCCTCGATGGACGACGGATGATGATGACCTGCGCTGATGACCAATGTTGGTCATTTGTTTGTGAGTGCTGCGCAGGAGGCTTCGTACGTCAGAGCTTGTACGCATGTCTCTTAGTTTCGTGTTTCTTGCTTGTATTTTCTTTCTTTCGTTTATTCCCCGTCCTATATTCTCCTGGGGCGATATGTTATGCACTGATGCAGTATGATGATCGGCTTGGGTATTGTCCAGCACGCGGCATAGTTTGGCGAGGTCATATACACAGAGAGCGTGCCTGCACATGCTGCTTGCAGGCATTTAAGATCTTTCGTTGAACTCCAGAAGACTGTTCAACTAGGGTTATGATGTATCTTCTGCAAGGCCCTACAATTAGTGCCTTTCAGAACTATACGAAAAGATGTACCAACATCGGCAACTATTTCCATGAGACATGTCTGCACATGCTAGTGTAGCTTCTTGAGTCTTGCGTGGGTGTTGAGAAAACGTTACCCTGAGCTAATGATACTTTTTCTGCGAAGCCCACTACTTTGACATGAATACGGATACACATCAAGAAAAGACGCACCATTAGCATCAGTTAATATATACAGCATCTCCATGCTAGTGTGTAGCTTGTCAGGTTGCATTGTAAAGTGTCGAAATCACCAAGATCATCATATTGTGTCTACTCCGTACGCAAATGTAATAAAAAGTCGTATGCCAATACCATGTGCATTCCACGCCATTCCGATTCGTACACGCTGCTCTAGTCTCCCATTGAAATGGCCCCGTTCTTCCCTTGGTCCTATTTCGGGCTCATCAATGACCATGAAGACAAATGCAGTACATATATCGTAAATTGAAGTTCCAGTGCACCGCTGACGCCGTCCCAGATGTTTGCCCTTAGCCATAAAAAATTCATCTGCTTCCATCAAACCCTTCTTGCCCGTCCAGGCGTCCCCGCTAATCTCTCCACTGGACATAGACTTCATCTGTCCTGAACCTCTGCGTACAGACACTCTCTTCCAACGGCGTCCTATAGCCCTCCTTATACGCCAACAAGCCCGCCTGCGCAATCATGATTCCATTATCAATGCAGAACCTCTCATCAGTCGCAAAGACACTCCCCCCACGCTCCCGCGCCATTTCCCCCATCATAGCCTGCAGGCGCTCATTGCAGCCCACGCCCCCCACGATCAAGACCTGGCTACTCCCAACATGAGCCATGGCCCGCTCCGTAATCTCAACCAGCATGGCAAAAACAGTCTCCTGGAGCGAGTAGCACAGATCCTCAGGCGTAAAGTCCGCACTCTCTCCCGCATGCCTCATCTGCGCGGCCAAAGCATCCGCACTAGCCAAAATACCCGAGAATGAACAATCCATCCCCTTGACCGTATAAGGCAGATCAAGCAAACGATCCTTATTGCCCCGCTTGGCCATCTGCTCAATATTGTACCCAGGAGCAGGATCATTGCTAATCGCCAAGGTACGCGCAAACCGATCCAGGCAGTTCCCCACAGCAATGTCAAGCGTCTCCCCAAAGATACGGTACCGCTTCTCAGCATAGGCGATGACCTGAGAATTCCCACCACTGACGTACAAGACGACCGGGTTCTGCGCGCCGGTAATGTGCCGCCCCATTTCGATATGCCCGACACAGTGGTTCACTCCGACGAGGGGTTTACCCCATAGGAGGGAGAGGGTACGGGCGCCGATGGCGACGGAGGTGAGGGGGGCGCCCATGCCGGGGCCTTGGGTGAAGCATATGCAGTCAATGTCGGAGGGGCGGAGGCCTGCGGCGGAGAGAGCCTCGCGGGCGAGGCGGACGAAGTGGGTGCGGTGGTGGGCGGCTGTGTCTTTGGGGAGGAAGCCTGTTCCGGGGGGGGAGACGAATGTGTGGCGGAGGTTGGAGAGAATGTTTGTTGAGTTGGGGGTGTGTTGGATGATGCCGATGCCGAGTTTGTTGGCGGAGCCTTCGCAGCCGAGGGCTATGTAGCTTTGTTTTGGGTGTTTGTCGGACATTTCTTTGCTTTGTCTGTCTGTCTGTCTGTCTGTCTCTGTGTGTGTCGTGTCTCTCTCTCTCTCTCTCTCTCTCTCTGTCTTCGGATTCCTCCTTCCAACCGAAGTATCCACCGGTTTCTCTGCCTCTCTGTCTCGGTGATCTCTGTTCCCTCCTCTTCGATATGTGAACGATGGCTGGTGATGATACGGTTCGCGCTTCGGCCAGTGATGGAGACGGATGTGACTTCAATGGGGTGAGTTTGTGTGTATGTGGGTGTTTTCGGTTCGTCTATGGAACTGGTACACGCTCGGCTTGCTGGATATGTTGTATGTTTCTGGCGTGAAGAGGGTTGTGGTCGCGGGCAGGAGTCGATGTTGTCGTGAAGTACAGGTGAGGTTCAAAAAAGCACTTCGTCAGGTACATACCTAGGAGGTACCTATGTCGACGGCGGGGTGGGACGCGAGCCGGGAAGAAGCGCGGACTGCCACTTCCCAGCGCCTCACGGGCATAATCCAACATCACCTCCACGAGTCGATGGACTTTGTCAGGATATTTTCAGACTTCTCTGGCTTCTCACTTTTCGTCACGAGATCCGGCAAACCAGCAAAGAGATCGCCCAAAGTATTGGGCTTGTCTGTCTACCGACTTGCCGAATGGCGAGAGGAAAGCCACCTCCGAATCTCGATACGGAGTATGTACCTACACATGTTGCCCAATCAAATAGGTACTTGCAATTCTCGACTTGCAGTTTGAAGAAAAAGGGGTTCTTGAGCCAAAATCAGACGTACAAGTTCAGCCGTTCGCTCTCTCTTCTTTTTCACCTTCTTCCCCTTTTATGTGCGCCAATCATCAATAATCATAAAAGTCCAAAATACCGGTACATACACAAGGGTTTATGTGAATACCACCACGGAGAACACGTGGGTGATACACAATCGGAGACGCCGCCCTTGGATTGCAAAAAATCACACAAGTCTCTAAAACGCCACGCCCCAGTTTCGTTACAACTTACAACTCAAACACGCACGCTAGAGCCCCACAAGTTCGACCCCTTTGCACCAATCACATCTCCCATACAGAGCCTCAAGCACAACTCCTCTTCAACCCACCAAAGCTTCCCTCCATCCGAATTCCCTCTTCTTTCTTGCTTGTACCGGAAAGCAGGGAAGAAAAAAAGACGAGACTTCTCTTTCTATACTTCTTTGTTTTCTTGCCTTTTGGCTTCAGATCCTTCATTTTCTCAGGCATAATGAGGCAGCACCTTTCTTTACAATACCGCTGTTATCAATCCCTTGCTCCAATATGCGCATTTGCGTCCTGCCACAAGAACGGAGGAGACGAAAAAACACATCAGGCTTGGTCCTTGGATATGATATGCTGGGGCGATATGGGCCTTGATTAAGTGAAGCAGACTGTGTTCTTGAACGGCTCAGTATTTTTTTTATACGGCTCAAAATTCTGACTCGTTTTTCAGACTACACACTGTCCTTGGCGTCGTCCTCGGAATATCACCTGACCGTGGCCCTGGTTTCTTGTGTCACGACTGTCAGCTGGATCAGCTGGCGCGGGTTTTGGAGTCTGACGAACGGTTTCCCCCCTCTTTCGTTGCTCTCTCCCTTTCTGCAACAAGCTTTTCTTACCTGCAACTACTCAGGTACAGTGCCGATCTTGGTGTACCTTTCAACTCAAGTACATCGCGACAATGGGTGTTCGACCACGAGCCTAAGGTGGAATACTTCGGTAGGCCTCTCCAAGAGCCATCCACATCAACAGTTCATTCTCTTCGCATTTCATACTGAGGCCTAATATCTCCCGCTGCCTTCATCATCTTCGATATCACAGGCAAGCCATATTACAGCACGCGGCGTTGTTCCTGGTATCCCGGGGTTCCCGGTTCTTCCATTCTTGTCCCCCGAGGGCTCTTCACTTCTACTCTATCTCATTCATCTCTCCCGCCTTCATCTTGGTCTTCGTCTTGATTTCAAATTCCCCAAGCGCAGAAAAAATAACAACTCCCGACTCCGCGCAAAATCCCAGCCTGCCTCGCCAACCCATGCAGCCATCCGACCGACCGACCGACCCGCTTACCAGCGCCGAAGTAAGAATAAAAAAGGAAATCAACATACTGTACACGCCCCGACATCTTCTTGTCCGATTTTACAACCGTCACCAAGGGGGCTTCGCCTGCCAGACCATAAGCCTCTAGCCGATGAGAAGAACAGACAACCATACCAGAAGAAAATGGCATCATCGCTCTATATGAAGTGCCTTGAACCGCCAAAAGAGAGAAGAAAAAAAAGTCTCAATCATCATACACAAACATCTTTCGACGACTTTTGAGTGGCATGGGCACTGACTGGCCAGCCTTCTTATGATGGTGCCTGCGGCTGGATTGCCGCGGCTGCTGGGGCCGGTGGAACTGATGGGATTGATGGGACTGCCGGGGCCGCTGCAACTGTCGGAACCGCTGAGGCAGCCGGAGCCGCTGCCACTACCGGAGTCGTTACGACTACCGGCGCTGCCGGGACGGATGCTGGCGGCGGCGGTTGCGGCAAAGCTTTGGTTGCAGAGGCCGATGCTAAGGCAGATGCCGCGTCCAGTGCGACCTGTGCTCGTCCTCCCCGGTACATGTAGGTGCTGAGAGGAATCGACGCTCGGAACTTGAGCGCTCGCGTATCGAAAGGATCGACTTCATACACCGGCGGATCGTCATCGTCGGAATCGGAATCGTATTTCCACCGATCCGAGTAGTCACTACTTTCTAGTCTCGGTGCGGTGGACAATCCTCTACGGTCAATCCATAATCTTTGGAGCCTGCCAATGCGACGTCGAAACGACGGAACATTCGTCTCCGGTTGATCATTCGAGGACTTCGACTGCCGGATTGGAAGCATTAGAGTCTTGCTGTCGAGGTCCAGCGGTAATTCAGGAGAAACAACCTCGTCAGGGTTCATCTCCGTCTCATCCGATGTTACTGATGCGGGCGGTGACATCAAGTACTGAGCCTTGGCTGGCCGGAACTTGAAATCCACGGCCTGCTGCTCCCTGACCGGTGTTAAGGGTTCTCTCGTGAGATCGATGTGGTTCTGGTTCCATCTCCGGTGGTTCTCCACCTTGTTGTCGATTTCGGTTCGCAACTCGTTCTCTTTATCCGCCAGTTGATCAGCAAGCAATACGAGGTCCTGCTCGAGCGAGCGACCATCGGACTTGACAGGTGCCCGCAGTTGAGCCTGTGGTCTTGAAGCACTTGATGGCTCGGCAATCTTGCGTTTCTGTGGCTAGGAATCATTTGCGTCAGCATCCAGACAATAGAAGGCCATGAAGAGCGCGGAGGCCGACGATGACGCCGTTGTTGAGCACTGCTTACCTTTTGGTTCACGAGGTCTTCGTCCTCGCCCTTGATGCCCAGTCTCAGCTTCATCTGCTTCAACTTGGCTCTCTCTTCAAAGACGGCCCGGTCCATGTGCAGCAGTTCCCGCTTCATCATCTCGCGCTCAAACGTCAATAAGATGAGCTGGCGACCATCTTCGAGCTCGCGTCGAAGACGCTTGAGCGACTCGGCGATCTTGCTATCACGACCTCTCGTCTTTCTCGTCAATCTGGCTTCTCTCCTTCGGAAACAAACGAAAGGATCAGTGTCATCTGTCTCCTGGTGCGTCTCAAACTTGAGACTCGGTTGCAGAGGCCGGTTGCCCACTGCCAGTCGACCAGTCTTCCAGTATTCATAGATGGCCTTCGCATGCTGCAGAATGGACGGGGAATCGAGGTGGTTGAGCGAGGGAACCATCATGTCATAGGCGACAATGGTATTGTCAACCGATGCAAATGGCGTCTGCTCAGCCGCGGTGTCCTCGAACACCTCCATGATGCGTTCAAAGTCATCTTCAGAGAGAGGACCTCCCGCAGGGCTCTTCGCGTTGTACGTCTTCAAGAATTGGGCATCATCGCTGCTCATATCATACAGGCAGCTGATGCATTCCTCCACGGTTTGCGAAAACCGAATGTATGAGGATGGCTGATGGAAATTACTAGGGTATACATTGTCGTAGTCGATTTTGCTCTCCTGAGGAGGCGGAACCGGAATCTCCTGGGTTTGGCTGACTCCAGCGTCTCTGAGAATGCTTTGAAGATGGTATTCCTGAAAAGAGGTGGAAACGAGGAAGCGGTTAGTTCAAAGTGCTTTCAAAGCGCATGCGCATTTCGTTGCGGCCGCGGCCGTATTGGGATGCCGTGCGACACAATATGTAACTTATTGATATCACGTGACCAAGCACGTGATATCAGGCGGCAGGGAGGTACTTACTTTTTCTTCCGCATGTTCGACACCGGTCGCGATTTGAATCTCGGTCGTAAGGGCTTCATACTCGGAAGGGTCGATTTGGTCCTCTCTGAGCACAGGAAGCGCTGTTTTTACACTCAACTTCTTGACTCGGACCTTGCGCGATGACATGGTGGGCGGGCTCGGAACCAAAAAAACAAAAGAAAAATCGGCGTCAAAGCCAGCGGAAAATCCGCGAAAAAAATAAATCGATCAAGTCATAAAATGAGACATGAAAAGTCAGTTTTTGACAATTTGAAGATGATTTTCGCGTTGTGGTGGCTTCTTTTCGATGGGCAAAAGTTGTTATGGCCGATGGGCTGACGTTGGAGATTTGTTTTGCCGCGCGAAGAGTTTTTTTGCACTGGAGCGTGGAAACACGGGTGGACAGATGCGTAGTTTGGCAGTTGGTCTCAGGTGCTGATGACACCGTCGAGGTCTGGGGGCGCGTTGGGAGGGGGAGGCGTAGACAAAGTCACTGTGCACGCTATTCTGGCTGAGAGAGGTACATATTTTAAGGTTGGCTGGACTCACTGGCCACCCCCTTTTGGGCTCGACAAATGGAGCCGCTTCTGGGCTGTAGCGTTATTTTTGAGGCTCTAAGCCCCGTCAGGCGTTAGTCCAGTGACTAGTTCCAGTAAATGACAGCTCTGAGCTCTGTGGTTAGTGAGAAGCAGCTCTGCTGGATGGAGCTTTGTTGGTGGCTCTTGGGTCGCCGTTCGCAGCTCCAAGTTCCAAGTTCCAACTGAGAACTCCATTTCATCTTCCATCTTTCGTTGTGTTTCTGGCATTCTAATTTCTGCTTCGCGCTGCGGGGCAATAGCCGGTGTATAGCCGACCATTCGCCTTCTTCGCTGCGTGACCTGTGTCTGCAAACTGCCACTGTGCCACATCATGTTGCTACGCTTCTCAGCCATCCATCCAGCACCAGGCTGTGGGAGGCGACAGCATCAGAGTGGTCAGCCAACTTATCGAATACCTATCGAGTCTCGACTGTGTCAGCAGAGGGGAAAAACAGACCACACACAAGCAAACGAACATAACGCTCCTGCAGCCTGCAGACGCCCCTATCAAGGCACTTTACTGCGGCCTTAGCCAACAAAGCCTTTCCAGTCGACACCCTCTGCGAAGTAGAACCGAAACCAAA
Source organism: Claviceps spartinae (assembly GCA_018360215.1). NCBI lineage: Eukaryota > Fungi > Ascomycota > Sordariomycetes > Hypocreales > Clavicipitaceae > Claviceps > Claviceps spartinae. Next base: position 9,644 of record SRPX01000600.1, read on the forward strand.
CATGCGATCGATGACTCTCTCATCTGGCCCGGGCTTCGATCCCTCGATTTTGTGAACGAATTAATACCCTCCGTCGAAATGGATGCACGCCTTTGCATAGCCCGCAAGGTCGCATGCAGCAGCTTCCCGGCGTCTGGCACGCTGCAATGGCTGCGACGCCGCAGATACGAGGACGAGCCCGCATGACCCGGCATCTGCTACCACCAACCTTATTTCGAAAAGTTCTTCATCATTTCTCGCCTGCATATTTGTTGACAGCACGTGACTTGATGTACTGCGTCACGCGTGTAAGCTACACGGGCTCTCTCGGCGGGAAATTTTTCGGAGAACGGGTCGAAAAACTTGATTGGAGACTGTCGGACAATTTCGGACAAAACGTTCTGTTAGAATCGCGGAAACACGAGACGGAAGAAACGGATAATATCCGGCATCGATGCTGCTCCTCAACGTTGGCCGGGCGTGATATCGAGATTCCAGTGCCAAATTCTAGCGATAAAGAAGTGGTGTTGGAATCGGCATTCATGCTTCTTGCGTGCCAGCTAAAAGCACAAACGAAATCTCGCCACAAGTTCTTACGATGGAGCAAAAGACGTGTCGGACGTGTTGAGACTCGAGAGGGCCAGTCGAGAATCTTAGGCTACGAGTTTCGACGCGGAACAAACGCGACAAGTCAGAGAAGTTCGACTTATTCAGTCTGGCGTGCAGAGCCCCTCACGCTTGACGTTGCATTCGCGCGTGGCTGTGGGAGGGCAAACGCGTGAGATGGTTTCAGCTGCGAACGCCTCATATGTCAGGCACCCTTGCCTCGCATCTCCTCATCCCCAACCTTTGTTTACGCTGCATCTTGGGCACCGCTTCGGGCAGCATCATTTCTCGATTACTTATTTTCCACAGTGCAAGCATACATATGTGGCAGAAAATGAAGCGAACAGATATCAGCGCGCCTCCGACGCCGGACCCCTCCGACAAGCCAGCCGACACGCGACCGGAAACATCGTACGTCACTTTTGCCCGGCTTGCTCCGCGTTCATTTGAGCTAATTAAAGTGTTGGGGAATGATATAGGCCGTACGCAAGCTGTTGTGCCACGCTGCGATTTCAGAACGGGAGCGAATATACGGTTCCCAGCGCGCTTCTGCAAAAGTTTCCAAAGCTCAGCTTCTCTCTGGGTACATCAACTTTTGTCTCATGTACAGAGGATGTTGGGCATGTCCTCACCCACTATCTCTACACCGACACGTACCAAAGCCTCCGGCCGAAGGGGTTATCATCTCACGACAAGCGTATTGCAGAGTTCACGACCAGTGTCCGTGTCTATGTCTTAGCTCGCCAGATGGGATCTGTGTCCTTGGAGGAACTTGCTCGAGCCGAAATCGAGAGGCTGGGAGATGGACTACTCTTTGCTACCGTCGTTTCTCAGATGCGGATCGCGTATCCAGAGCCGACAGAGGACGACACATGGTTCAGCAGCTACCTCAGGACTAGACTCAGAACGACTCTCGAGAAACCGGCACTCCTTTTGGCTTGCGTAGAGACGGACCCTATATCCCAGACGCTGCCGTTGAGTGACCTGCTCCTCCGAAATCTAGTCGAGCTGATCCGCGACCAGGGTGTTTCGGCTCCTGTCATCAACCCGACTGTCAAGACTGGCACCCCCAAAAAACCTGTCCCTGTGACGGCGATGACCCCAACAGCGGCGAAAGCCCCAACAGCAGCGAAAGCCCCAACAGCAGCGAAAGCCCCAACAGCAGCGAAAGCCCCAACAGCAGCGAAAGCCCCAACAGCGGCGAAAGTGGTGCCCGAGGTTGTTAAGGGGGCTGGCCAGGCCAAGTCAGAGCTGTTGCCGGAGGCGCAACTAGAGATGACCCCTCAAGGGAGAAACAAGAGGAACAACAGGAAGAAGAAGAAGATGACGGCGATGATGGGAGACTCGACGGAAGGTAATCTCTATCCCGGTGCTGATGCCAAGTCTGCACCTCCGCAAATGCCACCCCCAATGCCAACCGCCTCTATGGGCAAGGAGCCACACCCTCGTACACCAACGACGATGCGATCTCCGGACATCAAGGACACGAGGAAAATCATAAAAACGAAAGAGCCTCGCAAAGAGGCGCAGCCTAGCGTTCAGGCCTCACCGGTAGGACATCCGGTGGTTCAAACAGCCACAGCAATTCCTCCCAGGGCAGAACCATCGTCCGGAGCAGCACCCGTTGAGCATCCCGCCGGTCCGAGATGGGAGGGTCCGGGGGGTTGGATGACCCCGGGCTGGGAATTCATGAAACTCGTGCATCCGGAAGTTCCTCATGTATCGGCCGGCGCAACTGGGGGAGAGACTTCGCGAGGGGGGAGTGGTTAACTTGGTTTATAACTGATGAATCGATTCACAGAGGTCGATGTAGGTTCCCGACTAGCGAGAACAAGGCCCCGCGCGGCGACTGAACAGTGAGCAAGTGACTCAGTGAGAACACACCTCAGATATGTTATGGAGTTCGTGCAATAGGCCATTTAGCAGGTACTTCGATCCGTTCTCATTGCAATACCATTTATTCCATTCTTCGTGACATGCATCGTGAGTGATTATGGCCCTTGACTGTTGTTTCTCGTGAGTCGTGAGCAGGCAGGTCGCAGACTCGCAGCCGCAGGTACATAAGACAAGCCCGCTAAGGAGGTGGTCCGTGCACCCGGGGCAGACGACCCCTCCTACGTAGTGTAGTATTCCCACCGGCGTCGCAGTCTCGCAGCCATTCGTCCCTTTTCCCGCCATTCCATCCCAACCCTTCAGCCTCGCGGCGCGCGCATACATACCGCATACATACGCATCCTACGTGACATAGACGAACGTCCTCTCCTCGCTCTCTATATCCCGCCAACTTTCGCCTACCGACCCGCCGTGTGTCTCTATAGCCTGTTGCTCGGCCATCGCAAAGCGCGCCCGGGTTCAGCATGGGCAACTCGACGAGCCAGGTCCTGGACACCATTGTCCAGGGCTCTAATTGTGAGTTAAGGCTTCCATTCTTCTTTGGGAGGGTTCCTTTGGAGGGTTCGCTTGAATACGCGGACCATCCCCCCCCCCCTAACGAACCTCAATGCCAAAACGGTTGCGAATGGCCGACCATCTAGGCGAAACATCTCAGTGCTGACAATGGCCTTGGGTACAAGTCGACAGAGACGAAGTCGATCGGTTACGGAAACGATTCATGAAGCTCGACAAAGTAATTAGAGTCCCTTCCTCGAGAAGTCTCTTATGCTAATTACGCAATGCAGGACAATTCCGGCACCATCGAGCGTGACGAATTTCTGAGTCTGCCGCAGATTTCCTCCAACCCTCTCGCCACAAGGTGTGTATGATACATGATGGGTCACCTGTATCCCCTGAAGACCTATGAGAACGACTCCAAGAATACAAGACGAAAATACCGAATTGCAAGATTGCGAACTATAATGTACGAAGTATAAAGTATCCATGGCTGACCCATCCCCCAGAATGATTGCCATCTTCGATGAAGACGGCGGCGGCGATGTCGACTTCCAAGAATTCGTATCCGGCCTCAGCGCCTTCAGCAGCAAAGGCAACAAGGAGCAGAAACTGCAGTTTGCGTTCAAGGTCTACGATATTGATCGCGATGGATACATTTCCAACGGCGAGCTGTTCATCGTGCTCAAGATGATGGTGGGAAGTAATCTCAAGGATCAGCAGTTACAGCAGATTGTGGACAAGACAATTATGGAGGCGGACTTGGACAATGATGGCAAGATTAGCTTTGAGGAGTTTACGAAGATGGTGGAGAATACGGATATTAGCATGAGTATGACGCTGGGTAAGTTCTTCCCTTGATCTTTGTGTTTTGGCGGCCGAGTTCCGTGTGTGGAGCAAAAGTCCGTTTGATTCATGGGCGAGATGCATGTGTTCCTTGTAAATGGAAGGCTGGATTAACGAGCAAACGCTAACTGAGCTGCAGACAAGTTTTGATTGAAGAAAGGGGCGGAATAATGTTGTGGTGGATGATAAGGATGTTGCGCTCTCTGTGTGTGAAACAGGGATAGTGGTGGATGGAGCGAAGATTGACAATGGGTGTTTCTTCAAGAGTCGCTGGAAGACTTTGCGGGAAGCACTCGGGCATAGACACAAGAAGCATGATGATAATGAACGGTCCATTACGCTCTTGAAGCGATGTTTTTGCACTACGCTTGCTGTCGACCATGTCTTTTGAACAGACGAACTCAAGGCCCAGGCATGACAGTATGGTTGATTATACTGTATGGCGATAAGATATGTGCGCGCTTGCATTGATGGAATTGTTCTCGTGTCTCACGCTACACTCCTTTGTCTGGCAGTCAAGAATCAAGATTCGTCTTAACGGCCTTGACGTCGAGAAATCCATTCGGGGGACGCAGGACCGGAAGCAAGCACCCATTTCTCTTGTTACTAAGTTACGACACATTGCTGGTTAACAGAGAATAGACAGCGAAGTGTGCCCGTACTCATCTCAATTTGTATCGGCGTGACGTTGTTCTGTGACCCCCTAACGTACTTTCCCTAATGGATGTCGCGATGGGTGGGTGAGTCGTGAGAGGTTATAGGCTCGTGAGGGCGTAGGCCTTGAATGACTCTATCTGCGAAGCAATCTTGGTGCCATCGCTTGGCATATATTCGCCCCCATCGCCACTCGTGAAGATCCAATTCAGTCCAGAAAGTCTAGGCGGTTCAGTCACGTCAGTCACCGCAGATCCTCAGCCTGATATCACGGACTCGCCAGAGACACATCAAACCCCTGTTCACTGCAGTCTGTCCATAGGTAGCGAACAAGAGCAATATGAAGCCGCAATAAAAGAACTTGTAAGTTGTGTTCGGCCCTGCGGCTTTGTACTCACTACTCACTCTATGATACGGTTGTTCGTCCTGCCACCCTATATAGCATTGGCTGGATATGTGATATCGAAATACACAACTCTCTCCTTTACACAATTTTCTCGGCAACGGTGCACGGACCACGTCCGTCCACTTCTGTTATGATTTGGCTGTATAACCTGCTGTAGCCCTAACAGCAGTCCACCTCCGAATGGAAAACTCGAAAATGCCGCCCTCA
>SRPX01000601.1:0-14663 GCA_018360215.1 Claviceps spartinae
TACATAAGACAACTGTGACTTGCGTCGCAGACCCCCTTCAGTTTTGCCTATTTTTGGCGCGCACTGGCACAGCTTCGCGTCACTGCATTTTTTGCCACAAGTCCATAAGAGAGATAGGCACTGAAATGCGACTGGCGAGAGCTTTCCAGTCAATTGGGCCAAGGCCCTCTCTTCCCCAAATCTCGTTCAGAGCACGAGCGGTCTTCTTGGCAGTGGCCTCTCGGACCAGGGGGACGGCGTCATCATCGTTAAGGAGCTCGCCGAGGGGCATTTCAGTGCCTATCTCTCTTATGGACTTGTGGCAAATCAGCCCGGAGACCTCGAAGCAGTTCAAAAAGCTCTCTTCCAGGGTGACCGTCTCCAAGAGGCGCCCGAAGAAGAATGTCTCACCTATGTCCACCTCCTCTCATTCATCAACTACGCACAACACGGATTTGCTTCGCAAGCACCGATCCAATGCGAAGCTGTTTGAGCTGTCAGTCTTGGTCTACGCCGGCTACAAAGGGAAACAGGTTTTTGACCTTGTTCCTGGACAAGCTGTAGCCGATCAAGGCGCGGAGATTAATATCATTTCTCGAAGTTTTGTCTTGGAAAACAAGATTCCGGTCTATGACTTGGGCACTGTTGGTTTCCGAGGGTTGCAGATGGTTAATGCCGATGGCAGGCACAACAAGGTGTCGCACTTTGTCTCCATTCAGGTTGTCTGTGAAGGGGTCAAACGCACGGTGTGGGCGGTTGTCACTCCCGATCTTCAACCCAACAATCGAACCATCCTTATTCTAGGCCTCCCTTGGCTCCATGATGTCTGCGCGAAATTCGACATTCGCCGTTCAGAACTCACCCTGGGCGACGAGTCGCGGGGCGACTCAGTTGAAACTGTTAGGGGCCCTCAGGTCACTCTGTCCGACCGCCAGAAGATTCTCCTGTGCCCGTCCGAACCTGCTATTCTTGAGAAGTATGTTGGTTGGGATAATGCTGATCTCTCCCCCGGCTCATCTTCCTCTTCTTCTTCTTCTGACTCTGATGATGAGAGTGAGTCTGAGCTTTCGGGAAACTGAGTGTCTCACACCGACCTGGCCACGTCACTAAACTGGACCACGCACCCCAGATTGAATCCCCCAGTGTGCTTCTGTTGCAAGTACCGTTCATTCAATTTTGGGTTGTGCCGGAAGTTTGGCTCACAGGTCACGCACCTCGTGTGACTTGCCCGCCCAGCGTGTATTAGAAGTTTCGAGTCGCCCATCAGCTCAGCATCTCCGCACATTGGTCTGAGGCCACTGCTGGTCTGAAGGATGAGGAGCGCGTTGAAGAGTTGGTGGACTCTGTGGACGATGCTACCCCTTTGCCCCCCCTGACAAAAGATAATTGGCCTGGCCCGATTGCCTTCACTCCTCCCGCATTTCCTTTCCCTACCGCTCGGCGAGTTCTCAGGCGGGAGGTCGATTGGGAGATCCCTCTGCACGTTGTGTCATCTTGGTTTGAGAAGTGTGGGGTTGACTTTGGGTCCGCTGGTTCCCAAGTCCATGGTCGAAGAAGTCATGAGGACTTTTTACACCTATCGAGACCTCAATGCCTCTTCCATTGCCGACATTCCCGCTACCGATTTGTATTCCCACATCTCCCGTTTGAAGGATGGCGTCAAACTTTGGTCTCGCTCTCCCAAGCGAAGGTGGTCAGAACCTCAGAAATACTGGCTACATCGTTTGGTGACCGAAGGGATCGAATCGGGCATGTACGAATACACCATGGCGGCCAATGGCCGGATGTCGGACTGGTGTGCCGAGCCTGTTTCTGGTTCAAAAGGATGAGTCTGATCCTTGGGCTGAGCAGCGTCTTACCTTCCACTACTCTCACGTTGAGGAGGAGATGCCTGGCAGTCAGCTCCCGTTGTTAGCGGAGGTGCACGATGATATGGCTGATCCTCGAATCGCGACCTTCTGTGCGTTTGATCTCAAGCATGCCTATTGGACTATACCTGTTGCCCCCGATTTCCGTCAAATCGTTGCATTCAACGTTCCTGGTTTCAGTCAACTTCAGCCCACTCGCATGCCTCAGGGCTCACAGTCTGCTGGATTCACCATGGCCGAGGTGATGAGGATTGCTCTCGGCCCCATTCCCGCCCCTTCCCTGAACCCTCTCTCATTGCCCCGAAGAGTGTTGGCGACTTGAGTGCTATCACAAGTTATATGGATGATATATTTGTGAAACACACTTCATTTGGTGAACAGTGGTCATTCGTCAAAGACCATTTGCTCCCTCGTCTCTTGTGGACCTTGATGAAGCTCAGCTTCAAAAAGGTGTCTCTGGGGATGACTTCAATCACTGCTATCGGATGGGTTCACGAAGTTGGTGGGTCGATGTTCATCAAGCCTGACCGAGCTGCGAAGTTGAAAGAATGGCCGGTACCGACGAACCAGTCAGCTGTTCGATCCTTTCTGTGTGCTATAGGCCCGTGTCGTCGCTGGGTGAAGAATTGTGCCGAGATCTCGAGGCCCCTTAGTCGCCTAACAGGAGATGTGAGTTGACAGTGGGGAGATTCTGAAGCTTTGGCGTTTTCGTTGTTGAGAGAAAAAGCAGCTACCACGGTGGCGATGCACGGATTTGTTTTTGATCTACCCGTTGAGCTCTACTCCGATGCCAGCGCGTATGGCGGAGGGTGTGTTATCCTTCAAACCCGCGACAAAGTCCCCTACCACATCCTTTACGACTCCTTCCTCTTCACAAAGACACAGCGCAATTATGGTACTTACAAGCGCGAGCTTTGCGCCATAATTGAGTTCTGTCGGCGTCACAAACACTTTTTTGAGTCCCGGTTGAGATCAACTATCTACACTGATCACAAGCCGCTCACCACATTCACTACGGCTACTAGCCATGAAGGCATTTATGCTCGATGGGTTACGGAGCTGCGGATATTGAACGTGGAGATGTGCTACATCCTAGGGCGTCGGAATGCTGCTGCTGATGGATTGTCTCGCACCATTTTCCCCTCAGACAATTGCTCGGACGATCTAGCTGAGTTCGGCTCCCGCGAGGCGAGTTCTGACCACTGGGTTTGGAAAGATGGCGCCGGTGGTTATGAGGAGATGTTGCGGACATTGAAAGAGGAGGAGGACAGGAAGAAGGCCGCGCTGTTGTTGTTGGAAGCCGGTCAGGGCGTGAGATGGGTAGAAGTTGCACCTGACTCTACCCCGATGTTGGAGAAGTTTGCGGCTGATCCGTGGTACGAGGACATCATCAAGTTTTTGTCAACCGGTCGTTTTGGCGATGGGGAGTATGATCGTCACGCGGCGCGGAAGATGGCCACCAAAGTCAAGCAGTACGAGTTGGTGGATGGCGTACTTTGGTTTTGCGGTCGTCATGGCAAGCAGCGATGTTTGGTGAGGGATGAAGTGCGCGAGGCGTTGCGGAGGGCTCATGATGAAGATGGTCACTTCGGGGTTGACATCACTCGTCGGAAGCTGTGTCAGGAAGTGTTTTGGCCTAAGATGGGGATCGATATTGTTGATTACATTTCGGGCTGTCTATCTTGCGCTCAGCACAACCAGACGAAGCGGAAGGCACCCCCTCAGCCAGTGGCGGTGGATGAGCCGTTCCAAGTCATGGGTATGGACCATGTTGGCCCTTTCACGAAGTCCAAGAGGAGCTTCCGCTATGTACTGGTTGTCGTCGACTATTTTTCTCGGTTCGTTTGGTTGTTTCCTTGCAAGTCTACGGGAGCTACTGAGGTAGTGAATCACCTGCGAGCTTGGATGGACGGACTATCCTTTTCTCCTGAAACCTTTTACACCGATCCTGGTTCAGCTTTCACTTCAGCAGAGTTCTCTTCATTTTTGGAGCAGCGGCACATCGGTTTGGTGAACGCTCCGCGACAGTCACACAAGAGCGTTGGTCTGGTCGAAGTTACGAATCGAATTTTTCAGGCGGATCTCAACAAGCCTACAACAGTTTACGCGGATTGGGACTTGCAGCTCCCTCACGTCACCAAGGTTCTCAATGCTCGGTATGTCCAGTCTATCGGTTTCTCTCCCATTGAAATTCTCTACGGGTTGTCTCGATCAACAGATGTTGGCCTCAAGTCATTTCTCACTCAAGCCTCTTCTGTCCGGGATGGTTCATTTCGAAAGTCTTTGGCCTGGAAGTTGGAAGCCTCTCTCGAGGGCGATCCAAGCAAGAGTGCGTTGGGTTGGCCGCTCGGAGGAGCGCCGTGCTCGTGTTGAGCGGAAAGGTCAGGTCGAGGCGGCTGCGCGCAAGGACCGTCATGCTCAGAGGAATTCCAAACCATTTGCTCCCGGTGATATGGTGATGGTTGTCTCGGAGGGGAAACCTCCCAAGTTGAAGCCCCGTTGGCAGGGCCCTTTTCGAGTTGAAACTCGCGTTGGACGCTCTTCTTATCGACTTTCCAACTTGGATGGTTCGCGCATTCGCGGAGGACTGGATCTTGATTTTCATGAGGACGCTTTGAAACACTTTGTACCACGGACGGGATATTTGCAGACATCATGGGATGGGCTGTTGATGGGGAGAACGAAGCGGAGACACGAAAAGACCTCAGCGTGGCCGCGCCAGCACACGCAGCAAACCCTGCTAGAACCAAACTCAGTAGATCGTTTCGAATACGACAACCCAACAGTGCCCAATCCGCAGGGAACTTGGGATATCCTCGAGGGTCGGCGTTTCGCTGAGATGAGCTACCAGGATTCTTTCTAGTACCCCCCTAACAAATGGTCGCCCCCGACCACAACCAAACTCATGATGTGTTGAAGCAAGAACATGATGATGTTGAAAACGAAAGACATGACAGAGGAAAAGAGGAAAAAGAAACAGAAACACGCGAAACAGGAAACGGGAAAAGAAGGACCGGAAAACGAATGCGCGACAGCAAGAAAGAAAACCCCAAAGTGCACATCCTATCTCCTCATTTATCCTTTCTCGCTTGCGCAGATGTTCTCAGTTGTATATAGTCTCTTGGCCCTCCCTGTTTCTTCAGGTGGTCATTCACCTCACATACGTCGTTGAGCTGTCTCATTATTATACTTTTCCGCTTCCTCTGGAAGTGTTGTCTGTCTATCCTTTGTTCTTCCGGTCGTGCGACCGTGTTCTTCTGGCCCACATACTGTGCGCCCTACTGTCCTTCTCCACCCCCCCTGCTACCTACTGTTTTCTAACGGCGGGCTACCCCTAACGCGGCTCGAGCTGGGCCGCTTCATTGTCCTCGCACACCGGATTGTCGCACCGCTATTGCGAATTTGGCTTTCGGAATTGCTTTGAGATCTTACAGGGTCATCTGTGTAAAAAGTAGTGTGGGGCTGTAGCACGAGTACTCTGTGCTTCGTACGCCACGATGTTGAAAGCGAGTGATTGCGAAAGTTGCCACTTTGAGAAGGCGGACCCTGGCCAATAACAGACAGCCAAGTCGCCCCACGCACCAATCCTTGAGCCTTGAGGCTTGGTCAAAAGAGGAGACGAGAGCGGGGATGTGGAAATCACCATGTCGAAAACTGAGCGTCACCAATCTTCATCGGTTCTACCACATCAATGATCCCTCTCGATAGGCCGCTCCGACGCCCAATCGCCCACGCAACAGCAGCTCCCACACTCCGGAGACTCGCTCTCAGCTACGTACTAGGAACTAGCGAGCTATTAGCTGACGCGGGCTTTGAACCCATCCGGACGTCGGACATCGGACATCGGACATCGGGAACCTTGGAAGCTTGCAAGGACCGCCGCCACACCCAGATAACGAGGACCGTCCCGTCCCGTCCCAGTTCGACAAGCTGGCCACGCGTCTGTCCTTTCTCCTTGCGGCATGTCGACCCCACGTAATCGCTTCCACGATGGGTGCTGGACGTGCAAGGCAAAGCGGTTCCAGTGTGACCGAACCCGCCCACACTGCCTGACCTGTACCCAGAAAGGCTTCAAGTGCGAAGGCTATGAAATGCGCCTGAAATGGGGCACCGGCATAGCCTCCCGAGGTCGCTTCGCCGGTGCTAGCCAACCAGTAGAGGCGGCCATCCCCCCGCGTGTCAAGGGCAGACACCGTGATCTGCTTCGCGAGGAACGCCGCCGTGAGGCTGCCGCCAGAGAGGCCTCGGCAGCGGGATTTGACGCCCGGGATGCGGCTCGCGCGGCTATGTCGTCTGACTCTGAGAGCAGTCCGTCTCATCTGTCTGACTTACCTCGGCCGGGGCCGGAGTTGACAGCACAGGAGCCAAAACCAGTACAAGGTATACTAACTACATACGTTAAGAACCCGCGAACCTCGTGCCATTTATATTGCGAGGTCTGCTCTTCCATAGCACCAAGCTGACCACTTGTCTATTATCTTTAGATGGTCTTGCCAAGCAAGACGTAGCTCAGCCGCCGGTTTCGCGTTCAAAGCCCAAGATCATCCCGCCTTGGATTCTGAAACTGGGCGATGATGAAGTGCGTCTCTTCTCAGATTGTAAGTCGAGCCTCATCTCCTCTTTTCTAACTATGTATACCTGTTTGTCTCACTTGTATTCACTGGCCTCGCCTTATCTCTATCCGAGGCCAACACTCAACCACACTCACAAAAAATGCTGTCGTGACGTTTCATCTTGATGACTGACGTGGCACACTCCTCAGTCGTTGACTATGGCATAAACACGCTATTCTCGACATCTGTCAACGACGAAGACAACATTCTTGCCAAGCACCTTCCACGTATATCTCAGGAGTCTGATGCACTTTGCGCAATATGTATCACCATACAAGCGAGCCTTTGCGGGCGACCAGAGGCCCAGCACCTCATTTTCAAGTATTTCGATATGGCATTGAGCTGTTTTCGAGCCGAGTTGGGCATCAGCGTGAAGCAACTCAAGGACGGCACGTTTGCAGCCGGACTTATGCTTTCCACACTAGGAGTGAGACATCCCCCCTTATCTTCCTCTAGGCCGCTTCATGTTGCGGTAGTTTCTCTCTCCATACATACACGACGGTTGCGCTAACTAACTTCGCCCTTCCTTTTTTCTTTCTTTTCTTTTCGCTTTTGCTCTTATTATAGTTGAATCGAGGTTGTGGCTGGACCATGCATTTGCATGGCATATACAACGTATCACTCACCCGAGGCCTGCAAGAACCTCTGAACAGCCAGCCACCATTTCGAAAACACCTCATCGAGGTATTGGGCTACTTGGACTTACCTGGCTTCGCCGTCGGTCGCCAGAACCCATCCATTGGTGTATGGCGCCGCCACTGTCGCGAGCCGGGCTATCTCTGTCGACCCCCCCAAGTCGACAGCATCGAATTCGTAAGCGGACTCCCACGGTCCCTCCTCGACTTATTATCAGCCATCGATGGCATGGAAATCACGGAAGAAGACCTGTGGGACTGGCCAGGCTCACCGGGTAGTTTGACGCAATGCCATTTGTGGGAAGCGTACAGACTTGCAGGCATCATCTCGTTACGCCACCCCCAGCTATACACCCCGATCCAGATCAGTGACCCGTTGCCTTCGTCGCCCTCCGAGGGCGACGGCAGCTCCCAGGCCTCATCTGGATCAAGAAGAGCGGTGCCTACTGCGACGGACGTGGTCGTGACGCGCATCATCAGCCATGTCGATGCCATTACCCGCGCGTATGTAGCATCAGATGGGCACCGGGACTCGCTCCTCTTCAACGCGATTGACTATCCGCTTTTTGTGGCAGGCATTGAGACTGATGTCATGAATGCTAGGCCGGAGCTGAAAGATGCCATCAAGAACTGCTTCGCGGTGCGGCAAGAGGCCTTTAAGTATCCTAGTCGGGGGACGACATTGCTCGACATGATGGGGGAGTGGTGGACGTGTTCGCGAGACGGTAGGTCGATCAACGACCTGGCCACGTCAAGGGGTCTGGAATTGGGTCTTTTGTGAGGGAGGGGGTTGTCTGAGAATGGGATACGAGACGGCTACGGAGTAGGTGTCACAATCTCTTGGAAATTTCCTCGTCATTAGGCGACGACGGTACATATGTATGTACATAATTGATCATGGGGGTGCACACAGGGTCTGTCGTCGTTGGCCGGTAATCCCGAATTTCGGCAAGGTGCGGGACTGTGGATGTGGAACAGGGTGTCGCGCAAAGTCGTCGCTATAAGCGAAGGGTTAGATCTCCAAGCCATACGGAGTACATATGATACATACATACATACATACAAGCGCACAAATCAATGCTTACACATTTCTTGCGCTATTATGACTTCTAATTTCTGGGGATTCCTGCCCGCAGCCGCTGTTCAAGATGCCTTGCCTGGAAACCGGGAATAGAACTCTTCTGAGAATCCGTGTACAATATGGTGTCTCTTTCCGCGACATAGCCCTGCCCTGGTATAAACTCGCACCCTACAGCACCAGAGCCGGCACTATATTTCTCTCCTCCACATCAGCTGACAACTGCAGCCTCTGTGGTGCTCGGTCGCGAATTGAGGACCTGTCACAGTGACATGCGGATTATTTATTCAGGGCGTTAGTCGTGGAGGGTTAGTGGTGAGTACATACTGATACATCTTACATGTCTTCTCCGGGGTGTGATCTTGTCCCCCGCCTTGATGCCGGTAGGATCTACGTAAACGGTAAGACTGTTGAGGAAACTGTCTCACTTTCCTGAAGTTTCAACTACATATTGTAATTTGTATACGGAGTACGTGTGTATATGTAGGAGTTACGAGTAGGTCGCAGGCGGTCCGCGGATGTACGAGATGACACATGGAACGATTCACGGGGATCGCGAATGCTGTCATTCTTCCCGTTGAACGAAATCATCCACCTGACATGTCTTCTTTCCTCATCATCTCTTCCTTTCTACTCTTCTCTCCCTGTATGCCCATCCTTACAAGTTACCTGTCTCTTCTCGCTATCCCTTCTCCTCTCGGACTCTCCGTCTTCTCCTGTCCCCTCTATCCTATTCTCTCTCTTGTTCCTCAAGACCTCTCTCCTTTCTCCCCATTCTTTCCTCACATCTTGACCTCTTCAGCCCTAACTTGAGCCCACCACGGCCATCCTTACTTAGATAAGCATGCACCAACGGCCCCAATCTGCCAATCAATCATCTCGTTTTGCAGTCCGAGTCTTCCAGTACAGATCCGACGCGAACCCCAGGCCCGTCATGTTGTCTCTGAACACTAGTCTCCTCCGGTGCGCCTCGTTTTCTCCTGGCTGTGCTGGAGGATTCAGAGCAGGACGCTTGGTCCCATGTGGCAGGTCGATCCGTCTGTACCGTCTTAAAGTAGGTGCTTTGCGCATATGATCCAAAATCAGACCACCAACTGGCCATTATCGATTCTCGTCCTGTTCTTTTTATTGTTGCATCAGCTGTCGTTGAATTGTCCTCCCTGCCAAACGTTTACCCATTACCCACTGTAAACCGCGTAAGCCCTTCATAACGCAGGACTGAAGAACCGCGTCGAAACTTGAAAGCGCGTGCTTACAAGTTACACGCCCTGGACTAAGGCAACATCCGAGGTAAGCTGTCTGATATGTCCGTCCATCTTATGCATCTCCTTCACAGTCGAGGCGTTAGTAACCGCCGAAACGGGTGTCTGTAGACCTAAGACTGTGGTTGTTCTGATTCACTGCAAGTTTGACGGGACGAGGCCACTGTATCAATGATCATTTGATGAACAATAGGTGACTTTGCGATGACGATGTCTTCCCGGCGTGGTTTCTCTATAATGAGAATCGTAACGACGCGACGACATGTGTGATGTTAGGTTCTAAGAATTTAGAGGTGTTGCCCGTCACTATAGTCTAGACTCATTACCACTACCATGATGCACCCGCTAGGCTCATCGACGATCGTGAGAATCTCAACCATCAGCACCACCGCGCCTCGGCCTTTTGAAGGTCCCTTTCGATAATTTCGGCATAGGCAAGACACTGTTCGTCCATGAATCGCGGTGTTACAATTTGCACTGCGCAGGGGGCACCATCCACATCTTCCGGTTCATCTACACCAATCCCAACAAAACAAGACGTTAGCGGCTAAATGGATACAAGGCAATGATAGTCGTATAGAAGGGGCTGCACTTACAATTTGGCTGTACGCCGTCTTTTAGATACATGGGTTGTGGATCAAGCAACTTGGAGGCTTTCCCGTAGGGAATCACACAAGCGGGATACTAAGAATCGAGACAGACTCGTCAATCAAAGAAAACGGGTATATAAGAATACGCAGAGCGGACTGAAAGAGAGTCCTTGAATTGAGGAATACACAAGGAGTTCTTACGTCGAGAAGGTTCCAAAAGAGCGAATAGGGAGGCCATCCATATGTATCATGCGCCACCGCCGTGTTCTGAGCCGCCGGCGCCAAGAAGACGTCAATGTTGTTGTCTACCCAGGCCTGTCGCCAGGCATCCTGGTACTTGTGCATTGCCAATTGCATGGCATTGATCTTCTCCAAAGGTTCCAGCTCTTGTGACACGGGAAACGCACCCGTAAACATGGGATGGTAGCCGTGCGAAACGGAAGTAACGGGTGGTTCCCCGCTAGCAGCCAAGTAATCGACTCGTGGCGCGTACATGAAGTACTGAAAAGCAAGGCGATTGCCATATGAGATGCTGCGATCTGCAGAGTTGGGCAGAGGCACTAGCTTGTGGCCCGCAGCCGCGAGAGCCTTGACGGCCGAGTCCATGGCTCGACGGACGGGTGGGTGCAACGGGAAGTGCTCGTCCTCAGAAACAAGGCCGATAGTCAGCGGTCGGGTATGATGCTGTAACTTCTGCCACGGCCCAGCGTGTGCCGAGGCGTCGTAGCGGTTCGGCTTCGCGTCCCAAATTGCCTTCACGAAAAGCCTGAGGTCGGCGATACTATGGGCGAGAGGGCCGACAACGGGAACCAGGCCTGGCAGGCCGTCAGCATCCACGGGCGATACTTGGCCGCCAAAGGGAATCCGATTAGCCGTGGGCTTGAATCCGTAGATGCCGTTGCACTGTGCGGGAATGCGGACCGAGCCTGCGATGTCAGTTCCGACGCCCATGATGGAGCCCCGAAAGGCCACAAGGGCGCCTTCGCCGCCGCTAGATCCACCGGCTGTGAGTCTGGTGTTGTTGGGATTCAGTGTTCGCCCGAATATGTTATTTGCCGAATCTGCAGTCTAGGACGGCTGATAGTGAGCACTTTGTTGTTGCGGCATCGCATCATATGCAGAAGTCACAAGACGCATCATAAAGGGTGACCAGATGAGACGGACAAGAAATGAATGAAGAAAAGAAAGAGGAAAGAATCGACGTTGAGAACAATGTAGAGCCGAAAATCATGAGCGGGGATGCTACTCACCATCAATGTCTGCGGGACATTCGTCTTGGCATACAGCACAGCCCCGAGATCGAGAAGCATATTCACAAGAGCAGAATGTGCCGTTGCGGCAGGTTTCTTTAAAAACGCCACGTAGCCCAACGTGCTTTGCACTCCCTCCACACAGAAACTGTCCTTAATACTGACCGGAAGACCATGCAGCGGCCCCATAGGCTTTCCCTCTCGGCTAAGGTACTCGTCGAGATACTTTGCCCTAGCCAAGGCCCGGTCGAAGAAATGTTCTGTTAGGCATGATGTCTATTATCTTGGATGTTATCTTGGGGTTCCCTCTCATTTGTTAATTTGATGCCGTAGTAGAAAGAGCAAGGGCATGGGGAACTGTCCATGATAATTGAGAGTCCATGTTGGCCTTGATCGACTTAGAATTGACTCCTAAACGTACCAGCTGCTGAGCAATAGCGGCTCGTTTGCAAAACGCCGTCGTCACCGCGAGAGATGTAACTCCGGCCTGGGCAAGTCTTCGCAGCAACTGCTCTGCAGAGTATTGTTCCGTAATCTCAATTTCTTGCTCTGACAAGATGCCACTGCGACGTGGAATATCAGCTTCGAGAAGCTTGCCACTCTCGAGAACCGAGGCTAGCAATGCGCCGTCAAGACGCCATGCCGTTGGAATCTGGGAGTCGACTTGTTTTCGTTTCCTAGCGGCGAGAATGCGCCAGTCTTCTGGGCGATCGATGGCCATGATATTGTTGGTTCCTTTCGGCTTGTAATGTATAAGAAATGACGGTAATTCTTCAAGTTTGAGAGAAGAATTGGGAAGAAATGTAACTACTTTGAGATCGTGCTGTGACTCGGTCTTGTCTTGCATAGCTTGATAAACAAGCAGTGAGAGACATGACACAGAAACGGAGATTCAGGGGTGTAGCGACAGAGATCATACATCGGAAAATAATTTCCCGATTTTGATCGATCATAGCCTGCAATGTAACGATGGAACGGTTTATGCATGTAAGTGGATTTCTGGTCAGTGGTGCATGAGAAAACGTACTCAGTGAGCCGTGTTGTCTCGGCTGGACACTGATCCAGATCAGTGTCTCTGGCACGCCGCACGAACGAGCATCGCCGGTTTAGATAGACGTCGCGTCGACTTGCCTAACTTGGCAATTCCCTTCGTCCACATCAAATACGCAAGAGTCATCATTGGCAATCCGTTGAAAGTTCCGCGAGAACGGAGGAAACGAACGTGACCAATGAATCCTTCATGACATGAAAGATTTGCGCCGCATCGTTGTCTAGGTAGGCACCTATGTTGGCGTGATGAAGGGAGCAGCAAAAAATCTTCAAACTCCAAATCCTATTTTAGGCTCCATCGACAGCCACGAAATATGTTATGACCACCAAGTTGGTTGTTTTGGCATACTCCGAGTCGGGAACAGGACGATCCTGCTCGCCCTTATCAGTCAAGGCCCAAGGGCAGTTTTGCCAACTCACCTGGCTCACCGACTGTGCTGAACTGCTATACAGCATCGGAAGGCCGGCCGATCTGAGATTCAATCGGCAGCGACTCTAGAATCTACCCAAATCGCCAATGGCCGCTCAACGAGCCGCAAAACCTGGACGCCCGATACAAGTTCGACGATCGAATGATGAATCATCGGGCGTCGGGGTTTCAACCAGGGAAAGCGGGGGACAGCACTCGGCACTGGGCAGGCATGAATCTGATCGTCTCCAGTCTATGGATATCGGCTGGGGATAAAAAAAATCCGGGTCCATCTACGGAATACGGGGTGCATTACCACATACATCACATCATACATGAACCTACAGTATGTAGGTACTGACAACTTATACACCGCTGAATATGCATACGCATTCCTTCGTTGCAAATCCAGGGCAAAGGATTGTCTCGTGCTGCCGTGCACAAAGGCGGCTCCGCCGCCAATTGGGAGTTGCACATCTTCGATGTGTACGAACTCTTGTGAAATGCTGCTGTTGCCAAGCATTCGATAACTATGTACTCCGTAGGTACATATGCACATACCTGAAGATGACACTGGTGACTGGTGGCACAAACATGACATCGCCTGAATTTGTCTACGCCGTAGGACCGTCACCGATCTTAGCTTTCGCTCATACATTATATGATTATACACAATACCGATGCCATTTCTCTTTGCACGTCTTGTACAGATGATCTGTGTGATTGTTAGTAGAGCTCAACGTGAAGAGAATGGGTCATCGATCAAGAAGGGGCCATCACATCTGCCTGTAATCATGTGCGCTGTTAAAGTTGAGACTTGAGCACGCGAGCTCTACGTGGACCATGGCCATGCCAATGGCTTTTGCATCCCGGCCATATGAATGTTACTGTTTTCTTTTCTTCACTCGGCAATAAGCTCCAAGGAAATTAGAGCAGAGTCAGGACTCAGGACTGAAGAGATATCTGGACGACCCCTACAGATTCAGGCACCATATGGAGTACATACTCTGTAGTCTGTACATACGGAGTAGGTACTGTTACATGCCTAGCCAACATAAGTACATATCTATACTCCGTAAGCTTTGCTCCCTTGCTTCGCTTAGGTAACCCTGAAGTACATATGTACGAGAAAGCCCAGTGGCTTCAACTTGGTCAGGTCCCCTGTTTCTTTGCTATCCGCCCCATCTTTGAGTTGCAGGCTGGGAACCTGGTGTCTGGAGAGAGGTCTGGAGACAGATTGCCGATGTCCAAATTGACAAACAAAACTCTACGAGTAAGGGATTCTTTCGCGTCAATATCGCGTCAACCCTGCTTGGCTACATTCCCACTGCAAGCGATGTTCTATGATCGAAAGGCTAGGCAGATACCGCAGGAGTGGAATAAATAGGGTACGACCTGCATACTGCATGCAACTTTTGACTTAAATACTGTTCAGTGTTGATAACTTGATAGGCTTTCTCTTCTTTTTTGCTCACGACAAGCCGGGGTATTTACTCGGAGATGGACCTACCTATATGTGACTTGGCAAATTTGATAAATTTGATTACATACTGTTCATTTCGGTACCGAACTCCACGCAGAGCTCGTCACGCGTATTATTCCAAAATGACGCGCAATTATAGCCAGGTTGATATGGAATCATGAGCCCGTCGGCTGTTAGCAATTGAGGATGCCGGCATGATCGAACGTGGGCTCCAGTCAGCTGGGCGAACGCTGCCTGCCAAGGGGAGCTGTTGCAACTTGCGTCCGATCTCGCCATTTCCACAGATAGGCAAGTCGCGTATGATTCGCGTATGATGGCTGATTTGGCTGGATGAAAGCCGGGAAGCGCCTCACAAGAGGAAACGGGGGTCACTTCGTTGGTCAGGTGTCCGGATCAATCGGCCTTGTACCCTTGCATACAAGTTTGTTTTGTCTCGGTTGCCTCGT